>CM044111.1:3115543-3186551 GCA_024174645.1 Lemna minuta | reverse complement strand
GTCGTACGCCACCAACCACGTACCCTCCGCCTTAAGTGACGATCGACGATTGCAATTTTATCGCGCCATCGGACGCTCAGCGTGCTGCCACGTGACCCCTTGCCTTGATCGTTTATCGCGATTTGATCGGATGCTCGAGATTGTGCCACGTCACCTACACATTTATAAAATCGATTTTAAATTAGAAAAATTAATTTTTAATTCAGAAAAATTCTGAATAATCCTAACAAATTTATTAAAATTTTGAAAAATTCAGAGAAATATAAAAAAATCTCTAAAAAATTATAAAATTCATAACTTTCAAAATATAGCTCGAAATTAATCTAAATTTATTTCATTTGATCATAAATTCAATAATCTATCATTCTGAAAAATCAAATTTAATAATTAGCTAGTGAATAAATTTCTGTTTCAATAATACACTCATTTCTCTAAGATTTTAAAAGTTAAAAAATTTTATGAGTGTATATAAAATTAAAATTTCTCTTATGATTTTATGAGTGTATATAAAATTTCTCTTATTATTTTACCATACAAACAAATTATAATCTCAAGTAGAGATGGGTTATGAAATTATTTATCTTTCATTTTTCATAATTAACCCTAAATTAATGTATTTTGAGATGATAATAATTTTTTCATAGAATGATAGATAAACACTCAAAAATATGATAACATGCATAGGAATAGAATCTTTAATGCCTTAAGATGCATAAATAATCATTAATTATCAGGTCTAATTAGCATGTTATCATGGGATCGTATGATTAAATCGACATTGTCGATCTTCACTTAAGTGAAGGGTTATGTGGTGAAATCTAACTGGGCATTAATTCTTTTTTGAACATTTTAATCTGAGCTGTTGATCTGAAAATTTATGACGGCTTAGATTAAATGCGCCCGATGGGCTTTGATGGATGCGTGGAAATATCTTAGATGTGGATTTCCAATCAGACGGAAAGGATCACGCGATGGTTTTTCTTTACACACGACTTGAAAAAATCTAGGCGCTTCCTCTCCAATTGAACGAATGCGACTTAATAGCAATGATTTGCATCCAATCATTTCACTTGAGCCATTGATTGAAGATTAAGAGTCAAATCCAATGGCCACGGCCAAATTTACTTATAAATTGTCATGTTCTTTGACGATATAAATTATTCTTGTATGTATCAAGTGATGTAACACGACAGAGGCCGGGATCGACGGCTCGTGTTACAACACAAGGAACGAGGCTAACTAACGACTAAGATGCACGAAAATGTAACGATGCGAGTTTTGAAATAACGAGAAGTACAAGAAACGGCAGCTGACCTAGGGTGACGTCCGGGAAGCTCTCCAAGCGATGCCCGATGGATCGACTTCCCCACGTTCCGTTAGATCGACTACTAACGACTACGGCGGAAGTCCACGGCCAGGGAGATCCGCACCCGTACGGCGGCTCGTGGAAACCCGAGACGAAACCAAGAAACAACCCCAACCCGTCCCAGACAATCGAGAGGTACCTAGAAAGCTAGCCCCCGGCGGTGGAGCGACGCGGGACGGCACTTGGGAAAGGTGATAATACTCGATCGAAAGATGGCGTCGTGATCCGGAGATCGCAGTGGTCAGAAAGCACCCTCGCACGCGGACAGCACCAACCTGCAAGGGGAAAAAGACTATCCGCCGTGAGGAAGGCACAAGAAGATGTCGCAATACTAACTAGATGACGAGGGAATCCGGCGAGTGGGAGCCTCTCGTTCAGCGAGTGGCGTCGGAATCCCGAGTTTAGGGGGCCGAAGTGATAGACCTGCCGATCGAGCGCTAAGAACGCGGTGATCGCAGCGATCGACGAGGGAGGCGATGAGCAACGTCACGGCCCGGTCGTCGGTGGCTCGATCGCGTCGGGAGGTCCTGAACACAAAGGTAGGAATATTCTGATCTGGCAACGGTTCCTCCCAACAGACGGATGCGGCAGGTCTGGAAGTAGGGTCCACGGACGACGGCGTCGGAAAAGGCAATCGGTCAAGTGGCCGCGCTGGAGGGGAGGTGAGGCCGTGGGTTCGGTGTAGGTCCACAGAGCCAGGTGGCGAGTGGGCTGAGAGGCTAGGCGCGACGAGCGATCGGCGGGCGCGTGGGCGGAGAAAGGCGGCGAAGCGCAGCGGAGTCAGCGGTGACACGGGAACGCCTCACGATGCGGCGCTAAAGGAAGGCGAGATCACGGGCTACGGTCGTCGGGCGCGGGGCGGAACGGTGGCGAAAGGCGCGGGGAAACGGCCGCGTCTCGAGGCACGTCTCCCTACAGTAGATCGGCCGCGGCCAGGGAGTCTGCGGCGGCGAGCCTGCAGCGGTGCCTACGGGCGACGGTGTCGGGGGACGGCGGTCGAGTATCAAGCAACTACGGCGGGAGACGAACGCGGCGCGGCAGCTGCAAGCCGCGGCTGCGGCGTGATGTTGCCCGGACGAGCACGCGCAGGCTGCGCGGCAAGCGAGCGCAGCGGGAATCTCCCAACCCGAGCGCGTGCGCGAGGCTGCGAGTCGAGTTCGGCGGTGGCGAGGGTAACGCTGAGCGCTGGCAGCGGTGCGGCCGGACAGCGCGCGGCGCGGTTGCAAAGCAGTCGCTGCGGCGTGCTGCTGGGCGAGCCATGCGCGGCGCGCTTCATCGCAGCCGGCGCGCGGTGCTGCAGAGGCGGGCACGGCGGCGGGAGTTACGCTGAGCCGGGCGGCGGAGCGGCAGAGCAGCGCGGCGCGCGGTTCGAAGCAGTCGCGGCGGCGATCTTTGCTGGGCGAGCGCAGCGGCGGCGCTTCAAAACAGCGCGGCGCGGCGGCGCTGCAGGGCGACGCAGCGGCTGGCGCTCCCGTCTCTTTCTTCCTCCTCCCGATCGGGAACCCTATAGGTTCTTCACGCGTTTCCTCATGGAAACGTCACATCAGTTAGAAAAAAACTCATTCCATTCATCAAAAACATGTCTCTACGATACTCTCTCCTCTCCTCCTTATATAGGAGAGAGAAGAGACGGGTTGCCCTAAGGGCAATCCGGTAATATGAAGGGGTTTTTGGCCCAAAATAGGCTAAAACCCCCTCTAAAAACCTAGAAAGCTGTCCATGAGTACTAGGGAGGGCCCAAAACACGGGGAAAACCCTCCCACACACACACAAATAGTCTCACACAACAAATAAAGCAAGAAATGGGAAGAACCCGTCGGGAGGGCGCATCACGCGGTGTACTTGAAGCCGGGGTCTCGGGCATCGGCTCGGGTGCTCCGGCGCGGTAGTACTCGCGCGCCGTCCGGCTCGGCACGTGCTGGCGCCTGATCGTGTGCATGGTCCTCCATCATCAAGTAAATCAAATTGTTTAAACAATTACTCCTTGAATCTCTTCTAGACTCATTTCCACATCCAAGGAGTGCTTGAAATCAAGATTTTCGTCCAAAGAATACGGATAAATTGCCTCTTGACTACTTAACTCAAGATGATTTAAAAATCAAAAATCAGGTACATCGATTAGATTGGGTCGAATCCACAAAGAGCACAGTTGACTTTTTATCAAAAGAGTTGACTCGATCAACTTAAGTCTAATGAAAGTTTTTTTTAGAAATGAATATATTATATAATCAACGGAGATAGTACTAATATATGAGAGAATCTGTTTTAATAATTGTGAATAATGGAGATAGTACTAATATATTGGAGAAGAAAGAATAAGTCAAAGCATTGACTTTGAACCCTTCTTTTAGTTTACGTAAAATCACAGAAAAATTATTTTTTTAGAAAATAGAGAGCAAAATGAGAATTTTGATATAAAGATCATGATTTTTAGAGAATAATTAGATTTACTGTGATTTTTCTAAAATCAATGGACAGAAAATTACTGAAGGTTTCGGTCAAAATCGTTAAATTGACTGATCAAATGATTTCCAAATCTAGTCACTACATACAGAAATTTGACGATCCAAGGATTCCGAAGACACCAAAATTGTCAAATTTGACTTCCTATGTTTGTAGTAATAGCCCTCGAATGTCAACGCCCAAATTGGGATTGATTTTGAACAATAATTGGTCAAACGACAAATCGAGGGGTCAAACCTTGAAGAAAATTTGGCAATCAAATATCCTTGAAAAGCTGATTGAACAAGGAATCGAATGAAATCAAATTCTTTAGATTTGGACTTAAGATCATGGAGAAATCCTTGTCTAGAAATTGACAAAAATCCACGATGAAATTTGGGCAAAAATGAAGAAATTCAGATTCTAAAACTTTGATTACCTATCTAAATCTAATCTAAACTATCTAGAAAGTGAGGATTATGAAGGAATCACACTACTAACCCGATTGAAGTGAAGATTGAGCCTCAAATTGGTTTGAGTGTTTCAAATTTCTCTAATTCCTTTTCCAATGTGATTTCAGCGTTCAAGGGGTGATTTCAAAATGTTTGCTCACAATGTTCATGATTTACTTGCCTCAATCCATGCGCAATTGAGTCTAGAATACAAGAGAATCACAAAAAACACAAGATATTTCTAGAAAAATGCTCAATTTAACGCCTATCAAGAGTTACATTTCCGTAAGAGAGAAAATCAATTTATAGAAGAAATTCTCGCGTGAAATATGGTTCTTCATGTTGCTTAATGAGCTTGGACGGCTACGATGAAGCCACGTAGTGTGCAATAAGGGGGCCATGACCCACAATGCAGGCTCCACTATTTCTTGATTTCCGCCGTTCGATGTTCATCGGAGTGTCCACAATTCATCACATGTCACGCCGTCATTATCCGAGTGCGAGATTAAGTTGCAGCCGTTAGATCTCACTAATGAGATTGACGGCTGATACCATGCTAATTAGACATGATAATACATGATTATTAATTCATATTAAGGCAGAAAAGATTTCATTCCTATACATGTTATCATATTTATGAGTATTTATCTATCATTCCATGAAAAAGTCCTTATAATCTCAAAATACTTTAAATTAAGGGTTAATTATCATGAATTAAAGATAAATAAATTCATATGTCATCTTTACTCTAGATTTTAAGTAGTTTCTTCAGTGAAATAGTGAGAGAAATAATTTTTATAAACATTCATTTAATTTTCAAAAGTTTTAAATTTAAAGAAATGAATGTATTTTTTAAACAAAAATTCAATCTCTTGTTATTTATTAAATTTAACTTTTTAGAATGATAGATAAGTAAATTTCTAATCCAATGAAAGAAATTTGGATTAATTTGGGGTTCTATTTTAAATTTTATAAATTTTCTAATTTTTACGTATTTTGTAGAATTTTTCTGAATTTTTAATGAATTTCTAAGGATTTTCTGGAATTAAAAATCAATTTTTCTGATTAAAACTGATTTTTTTGAATTTTATAAAAAGCGTAGGTGACGTGGCGTGATCTGGAGCGTCCAATCAGGTCACAATTGAACAATCGACGTAGGAGGTGACGTGGCAGCGTAAGGGGCGTCCGATCATGTGAAGGATCTTGACCCTTGATCGTCACTTAAGGAGGGGGTACGTGCCGCATCACTATTCGTCGGTGAATCATTTTCATAAATGATTTGATGTCAGCCGTTTGATCAAAGGAGTTATAACGGCTGAGATTAAACTAACGGAAACGCATCAAGAGTGTCGGATCGCGATCCAACGGCTTGGGTTTTGATGCGTTTTATAACGCATGCAATGTGGCTTCATCTCAGGCGTCGATCGACAATCCAGCGGCCACAACTTAACGGTAAGGATTCGCATTGATGTGCTTCATCAAAGCCGTTGATGTGTTTCATCGGACGGTTACGCTCAAATTGCCTATAAATTGAGATGTTCTTCGAGATTGTAAAGCATTCGAGAGCAATTCGAGTAAATCGAACTATTTAGACACCAAATCTCTTGAATCTCTTGATCCCAATCGCTTCTAGACTAATTTCTACATCCGAGGAGTGGTTAAAATCAAGATTTTGACGATCCACAATGAAGAAATCGACGCTTCAACTCAACCAATCATGATTTTTGAATTTTGATGAATAGCCTTGATTCCCGTGATTAATTGGATCAATTTGATTGCAATTGTGGGTTAGAGATTTGTTTTATGCTAATCTATCTTCGTTTAGTGTTCAATTTCAATTTAGAATCATAATTTAAGTGAAATTTCATTCTTAATTTTGGTAATTTCGCGATTTTATGTTTCGGAAAAATCACCTCTCTTCAATCTTCAATTTCTCCGTGAAATCAAAGTCAAATTCATTGATTTTTGATTCCATGGATTCGTCTTCAAGTCCTCTTTCATAAAATACTATTTTACTGAATTTTCATCTCTGATTCAATGTTCGATTTGATCAAATTCAAAAAGATGATCAAGAATGTGCATAATTTCCTGTGGTTTCAACCCATATTTACCATTATACCCCTCAATTCGAATTAATTTCATAAAATTCCTAAGTTTGGATTTTTTTTTTGACATGTGGCTGTGTGATTTCAAGCGACCGCTTGGTCTTGCTTTGTCAAATGGCTCCACTGCCGAAGAATTAAGGCAAAATTTTGATCAATTTAGTCAATTTTAACCTAGTGGACGCGGATTTTTCTTATAATTTCTTGAAATTCACTCATATTGATCATACATTGAGTGATCCAAAGTTGAAATTAATCATCGAGAACCATAATTCAATAAGATTAAGTTATTTTGCCCCTTTTCTAAGGATCACGGGCGATCATTTCTTCAAATTCGCGTTAAGAGCGCTTCTCTCTCGTGGATACCGACATTCAGGTACAATCGATGTCAATTTTTGATTTTTTATAAGTATTTATAAGATATATTCATCTAAATATTCGATCCACCCTTCCATGAAATGATAGACGAGCTGGAGATTACGGAGTAACCCTTTAAACATAGATCTTTTTGAGCAATCCTTGCAATCCCCGACACTACCAAGACCTCTTCCATTGTAGAATGGGTAGAACTAGTTGAAATGGCCCGAAATGACGAGGGAAATGCAAGGAAATGCCTTAGTGACTACGCTAGCCCCATCCTCCAAAGACCTGTCACGAAAATTCCCACACCCCTAAATATAGGGGTGAATTTTATAATAGATTCCCATGTCATGAGTATGCTTCCTATCTTCCATGGTAAACCTTCCGAGGATTCATATGGAAATGTAGACGAGCTTTCTCAAGTTGGTGAAATAAATCATCTTCAGAATGTCCCCTGCCGACACGATGAAAATGAAAACTCTTTCCCGCTACCCTTAAAGACGGAGCCAAGGATTAGTTTTTAAAATTAGGGAAAGAATTCATTAGTTGGACCGAGATGGAGGAAGAATTTTTAAGGAAATATTATTCCGTAGGGAAAACTACCTCCATCCGAAAGCCATCCGCAAGTTTACCCAAGGCACAAGTGAAACCTTTCACAAGGCTTGGGAGCGATTAAGAGACCTCACTAGGGAGTGTCCACACCATGGAGTGTCTAACCGTGAATGAACGCAAATATTTTATGACGGGTTAGGCCCGCAAGATAGATATCTTTTAGATGCAGCAAGTGGCGGCACCTTCATGAGCAAATACGAAGACGACACAATGGAACTCATTGAGATGGTGGCGGAGAATAGCCACCACAACGCAGGTGAACCATTCGGAAGAGGTGCAATGCCGAAGGGACAAATGATCAACGCCAAATCAGCGGAGACGGGGATGCTCCTTAAGAGAATCAAAAAAATAGCGGAAGTCCTGAATTTATTACTGGACCGACTCAATATCCACAACGGTTCTGATGGACTTGCTCCCAACTCACTTCAAGAAGCATCGTCGTCTGCCAATTGCTCATGATTTGATCATATCGAATTAGATTGCCCTTGTAATGGCGATCCAAGTGCAAGGCATGTTTAGACAAGATCCATCGGGAGGACCAACTCAAAGTAGGGACGACCTAATTATCCGAATACATACCATAAATATTATAATACCCCTGTTTTCAATAATCCTTCACAGAATGCACGATTTAGGAGGAACAACGATCAACCTTATCCTCCACCATCCAATGGTCAGCAACAACAACAACCCTACGCGAATCAAAGACAATCATCATTCGTCCCGCCGACACAGCCACAAGCTCACACGCAAGCTCCACGCCAAACAAGGCTAACATCTGATCCTCAACACAATCTCGCAATTGATGGTGTAAATGACATGGATGAACTCCGGCGTGGACAAAATATAGGACTTCGTCAAGACGAATGTCCAACCTACGATCGATAAAAGGGTTAGCAAGTAACATTTACTAACCAATTACCCTCGCAGGCTACAGCTAACCCAAGGAATCAAGGGGTCTCATCGAGCCAGAGGCACAACTTCAACCATGTATACGTCAACGAAGAGGCTGTGGAAATAGCATTAGCGATATCAAGCCTTCGGAGTGGCAATGACCTACCGTATCCATACAAGGATCATCCTAGCCACCAAGGCCCAATCTAAGAAGAAGAAACACCAATTATCGTCGAACAAGAGAGCGATTCGGAGGACGAGGAAGAACAGACTAAGGCCGAACCTAACCCTGACACATACAAGCCTCTTGTGCCTTATCCTCAAACACTTAATCACCCAAAAGTCAAGATTAGTGAATCCGATGACAATCTACTCGACGCCTTTAAGAAGGTAACCATTACCATTCCTTTAATAGATGTCATCAATCATATCCCTTCCTATTCCAAATTTCTCAAAGGTATATCCACTCCTTATAGAAACCCTATAAGGATCCAACTTAATGAAACGGTGAGTTCCATTATGATGAATTCCCTACCGATTGAAAAGAGAGATCCGAGAGCACCCATGGAAACGAGTGAAATAGGAGGAATGCCCTTTACTAATTCCTTGCTAGATACTGGAGCTAGTATTAACATCCTCTCTAAAGCTATATTCAACCATCATCGTTAAGGGAGTTGCAACCTTTCTTAGTAGAGTTATGCTTAGCCGATGGATCGGTAAGGAAACCACATGGATTAGTAGAGGATGTAATCGTGAGAATAGAAGATTTCTATTTCCCCAAAGATTTCCTAGTCGTCGATATGAAAATGACTAAGGAGCTTAGCCAAGGCCCGATCATCTTAGGATTACCCTTCCTAGCTACCGCAAAACTCGTCACAGATTGCGGGAAAGGAGAAGTAATTTTCAAGGTGGGAGAGCACACCGTGAAGGTCGACATAAACAAGCTTATGAAATACCCTTCATGAGCATCCGAGGACTTGGGCGCCATCGACTTCGCCGATGACCAAGATATTGACGCCTCCATAAAAGAAGTAATGATGATCAACGAGGAAGCAAGATTTGAAGAGCTACCAATGGACGAGCCTTCCTCGGAGCTCAAGACTGTCCCATCAACACTCAAATAAACCTTCCTTGATGAAGAGATCGCAAAGCCGGTGATTATTTCGTCCAAGCTGGATATTAAGCTGGAGAAACAATTACTAGATGTATTAAGGCAGAATGAAGATGCAATCGGTTAGACCCTGACGGACCTCAAAGGGTTGGACCCCTCACTATGCACTCATCGCATCTTCCTCGAGGATGAGTCAAGACCTGTCAGGGAAGCTCAGAGACGACTCAACCCGAAGGTATGGGAAGTCGTGAAAGAAGAGATTCTTAAATGGCTAAATGCAGAAATCATCCACCCCATATCTGATACCAATGGGTGAGTCCAGTGCACGTTGTTTCGAAGAAAGCTAGAGTAACAATCATGATGAACGAGAAAGGCGAGGAGATCCAAACACGTCTTTCGATGAAATGGAGAGTCTGCATCGACTATCAGAAGCTGAACTCCACAACGAAGAGGAACCACTTCCCTCTACTGTTCATCGACCAAGTCTTGGACCGACTGGCAGGATGAAATTACTTCTGCTTCCTCGACGGATATTCGGGCTATAACTAGATTGCGATTCAGACCTACGATCAAGAGAAGACGATGTTCACATGTCCTTTTGGAACATTTGCCTTCAGATGCATGCCATTCGGACTGTGCAATGCCCCGCAACATTTCAACGATGTATGACGACAATCTTCTCCAACTTTCTTGGCGACAGCTTAGAAGTTTTGTGGATGACTTCAGCGTCTTTTGAAACGACTTTGAGAGTTGTCTTGCTGACCTGACCAAGATCCTAGAGGTCAGCATCAGGAAATGACTGGTGCTAAGCAGGGAAAAATCCCACTTCATGGTACGGGAGGGAGTAGTGCTCAGGCATATCGTCTCGGGAAAAGGACTAGAGGTGGACAAGGCCATGATAGAGGTCATCCAAAACCTCCCTCTAGAAGGTACCGTACGAGATTTGACGAGCTTTCTTGGGCATGTCGGCTTCTACCGGAGATTTATTCAAGACTTTGCAAAAGTCTCCAAGCCACTCACCACCCATCTTTGCAAAGATAAAGACTTCATCATAGATGAAGAAGGGAAGCGCGCATTCACGATGCTGAAGCAAGCACTGATTGAGGCACCGATTTTACAAAGTCCTATTTGGGACGTACCATTCAAGATCATGTGTGACGCTTCGGACTACGCGGTGGGAGTGGTCTTGGGACAACATCTAAAAGAAGGCGATGGGCCATATCCTATGCAAGCAAGACCCTTGATATGACGGAAACCTCACGATCGTTGAAACATGAGCTTGCATATCAAAGAATATTCTCCAATTTCCTAAATTACGGTTAAGACTAGTATAGAGATAATTCGAGGTCGAATACACGGAGAAGAAGGTCAATAGGCCTGATTTGAACTTGATTCTATTTTCTTGTTTTCTAAGAAGGCGTTAGATTGAATTTAAGAAGAAAGATTGGCGCAGAAATTATGAAAGAAGATCAAGATTGTTCGAAGTTCTAAATCTTTGAAAATAGAAATTTCAAGAAACTGAAAAGAACATCATAATTTGGATTTTCTAACAAGGATTCACGGTCCAACTAAAAAATAAAATGTTTCTAACCTAATGAACGCAATCAATTCAATGCAATGTGATGCTTCAGCTACAATTGCTCATTCGAGAGCCCGTACATTTCTCCTGGGGCTAGGCGTGTTGCTTCCGACATGAAGAACAATGGAAGCATCAAGAAACTCACGAGAATCAAAGCTTTATACGCGGACGGTCGATCGGTCGGCGCTCGCTTTCCTCCGGCTAGCCACTGCTAGGAGCAACCTAAAAAAACCTTAAGTTCTTTTTTTTCCCCCTCTGTGTTTTATAGCCTCTATTTGTTTAACAGACGTGCAAAAGACGAAACTGCCCCTCCTGTACTCCGAAAAAACTCAAAATGACGTAAGAAAAGTTCTCAGTAATTATAGAAATACCCCTAACTTCAAAGTGCAATATCTCCCAATATATAAATCAGATTGGGGTGAAATTTTTGCCATTGTCTTCCTTGTTGAGCCCTCTTTCTTCTACAAACAACAGCAATTCAAAACTCGAATTCAAAATTATAAGAAGGTTTAGCCTCATCATAGGACATTGGGTCTCCATTTCTTTCTTTGCTAATTTTAGAGCCTACACATAAGAAAACTCAACAAAATATGGTTAGTTTATAATAGTTTGACCTTGTGAAAGGTCAAACATCAAATATGCATCAGATTAACCTCAATTTAATGCAAATGAATATTTATGTGAAATCTCATGATATATGCAAAAATTTTGTAAAAACATGATAACATGAACTATGATGTGATGATCTATGCTTTAAAAGTAGTGAGAAATCATGAATTTTCAGGTCAAGTATGCATGTTATCAACCCGCGTCGAAGATTAGATAAATTATATGACTACAGAGAAAGAGCTTCTGGCGGTGGTCTACGCACTTGAAAAGTTCCGGCCTTACATCTTAGAGAGCAAGATCATTATCTACACTGATCATGTGGCCTTGAAGCACTTGCTCTCCAAGAAAGAGGCCAAACCACAACTGATACGATGGGTGCTACTCCTTCAAGAATTAGACTTGGAGATCAAAAACAAGAAGGGCAGCGAGAACTCTGTGCCAAACCACTTATTGCGTCTCCACATTCCGGGAGGAGGAGACATCGGTGACACATTCCCCGACGAGCATCTCCATGCCATCTCGAGCCATGCTCCCTGGTATGCACACATCGTGAACTTCATCATGACTGGATCGATCACAAGGCATTGGAATCGTCATAAAAAAGATAAGTTCTTCAATGATCTCAAGTACTTTTTTTGGGAAGAACCACTCTTATTTCGCATAGGATACGATCAGATCATCCGACGATACATACTAGAGGAGGAGCAAGGAGACATCTTAGCGATGTGTCTCTCATCGACGTGTGGAGGACATTTCGCGGCACGCAAGACAGCGAACAAGATCTTGTAGAGTGGCTTCTACTGGCCCACCATCTTCAAGGACGCCCACCGTTTCTATATGGAATGTCTATAGTGTCAAGCGGCATTAAACATCTCCAAGCGAGATGAGATGCCAATGTGGCCGATCCTTGAGGTGGAGATTTTTGATCTTTGGGGGATAGACTTCATGGGACCTTTCCCACCTTCTGACGGGAAAGAGTAGATATTGGTAGTGGTGGATTATGTGTCCAAGTGGGTCGAGGCGATCCCCACTAGGACAAACGATCATTGGGAGGTGCTCAGATTTTTTACGAGATGCATCTTCGTCCGGAACGATTATCCGGGGACCATCATCAGCGATGGTAGCTCACACTTCAACAATGCACATTTTCGTGCATTACTGAAGAAGTACGGAGTACACCATCGCGTCACCACGCCATACCACCCCCAAGAAAATGGGCAAGTAGAGCTAAACAACAAAGAAGTCAAGAGCATTTTAAAGAAGATAATTCGTTCAGATGGAAAAGATTGGGCACACAAGCTTCCCGACGCACTATGGGCATACCGGACGGCATACAAGACACACATCGGGATCCGTTCCGGCTTATGTTCGGGAAAGCCTACCATCTTCTGATTGAGCTTGAGCATCGAGCTTATTTTGCTATCAAAAAGCTCAACCTATCTCTAGACAATACAAGGAAACAACAACTTCTCTAGTTTCAGGAGTTACAAGAGCTAAAGCACAACGCGTGTGAGAACGCGGTGATCTACAAGGAGAAGACGAAGGCATTTCATGACCGACACATCTAGCGACGATCATTTTAGGTCAACGAGAAGGTCTGGCTCTATAATTCTTGCCTCAAGCTCTTTCCTAGGAAGCTACGCTCTGAATGGGATGGTCGTTACGTGGTTTTTGAGTTGTTCGATGGCGGATCGATACTCATCTCTGACATCAAATCTAGTCGACAATTCAAGTTAAAAGACCATCGTCTCATGCCCTACCTGATATCAGATCCACCCGTACTAGCAGACAAGGAAAATTGACATCTTCCCAAGCACTTGAGGACGTGAAAGTATCACCCTCGACTTATCAGTAGTCGTAGGCTTTATTTTAGTTTCGTCTGGCTGAAGACGTTAAACTTAGCGCTCTTGGGAGGCACCCCAAGATTATATTAGTCTTTAGTTTTCTTTGTTTCTCAGTTTTTATAGATATCGAAGAAGAACTACACTAGGAAAGGGCACACCTGCACGAAATCCCGTGAACAAGCATCAACGGATTAATGAGTTTTTCTAACCCTTTTATCCTCTCACCACATTTTCGTATCTTTGCCATGCCATGATTCTGTATTTTTGCTATTTTTTGCATGAGCATGTAGATTTCATTGAGGGCAATAAAAAGTTCTAGTTGGAGGGTAAGGACTTAGAAAAATCTCTACTATTTTCAAAAACTTTAAAAATTCTACATTCTAAAAAACTCCTATTTTCCAAAATTTTGATCCACTCTACTCCACCTTAGAAGTCTTGTGATGTAGGATATTTCAAATTTCGAAGATATATATGAAAATGATGATATAATTAAGAAATAATCCTACAAATGAATGAAGGACCTATGAATGATATCACTATGAAATGAGGTTATGAAATTAGTGAGAATATATGTGATTTAATTCAGGACTATAAAGATATATGATGATTTTAGTAGAGACGATAAGATGAATAATACGATAAGAGAGAAGAATGAGTATATAATATAAAATAGGTAATATAAATTAATTAAAATGAGATTTCAGAATATAGGATGGAGAAATATGGGCAATGAGAATACGGGGAGATTTAGACGGGGACAGGATAATATTTGTGGAGAATAAGTAGAGAAGAGAGATGAAAGCAGATCAGTTAATTAAGGATGAGAAGAGAAGAAAGGGTTGGAAGCGATACCGCGGAAAGGGAGATTGAAGCAGTGAGGAAAATAATAAATGTTGAACTTACGATATTAGATATTTGAAATTTTATCACGAAAAGGTGAAAAGGACGATTACCTGGGAATTGGCGGAAAGTGAAGCTGTTGGGCTTCTAGTAAAGATCTGGAATAACCTTGATTTGCTTGAGGTTTGAAATGAGTGAAGGACGACAGAGCGGGAGGGAGAATGGAGTAGGAGGATAGAACGCGGAGAGAAGTTGCGGAAAAGGAATGGAGGAGATACGGGGAGGAACGATGAACACAAAGGGGTAAAAGTAACCAAATAGTAACCAAATTTTTCATTCAAAAACATCTACCGTTTCCATTCTTACAAGTTCCATTTTATAGGAATAAAGGACTAGGAGTTAAGGTGAAGCGTTGCGTTGTAGAAGTTATTTTCCGCGTCGGGTTGACCGGGCTTGGTGTTCTATAGCGATTACTCGGGGAGTTGGCAGGAAGACGACAGTTTCGGAATCAGCCTCGCCCGATAATAGTTCATCGGTGGGATTGTTGGGCAGCTGTGGCGTCGTGGAAAAGTCAACCTGCAAAACCATTACCGCAATATTTTTTGACCACTTGAAGAATTTGCATTCATGTAAGTAATGTGCTGAGGAAAATTATCTTGACGTCAAAATTTCTCCTGGGCGGGATGACAGGAGCGACCTCCACGAGCAGGTACCGAAAGATTTGCACAAATAAAGCTTTAATAATCTTTTTTGAGATCATGTCTTCCTTCGATGGAGGTGAACGGTTGGGATCGGAGGATCTGCTGTGGATGAGGATGGCTTCTTTGCTGAGGAGCTCTTCATGGGGGAGAAGGGAGACTCTGTTGAAAAGAGCATACCGTTGACTTGCAATCTCCCCCAAGGGGAACCAGTCACCGATTGCAAAATTGATTGCCTCGCCATAGTTAAAGCCATGGCTAAAACCTGCATGATATGCTCGAGGAAATGTGATGACAAATTCTCCCAGTTTCTGAATGGCTTTGTAGGCTGGGACACCGTAATCAAGCAAGATTTTTCGGGGCGGGGGAAATGGTTGTCTTCCCAAGTAGAACATCAAATGCCGCATCATGAGCATTATCAGTATGATTCGATAATATATCCCGAGAATAGACAACATCTTGAACAGCTTTTTTGAAGTTAATTGCAGCATCTACGGAAATACCATACCATGTTTTTGAAGCACCACAGTGGTGATAAATGATGTTGTAGAGATAATGGTCCTCCATATGCTAGGCAAAAATACTGAATAACATTCCAATGTATAGCATGGGATCAGTCACTCCCGGTATGGGCATTCTGAGAAGCCTCAAAATTGATCTAGACAGGCGGGAGATTTTCTTTAGATTCCATTTGCTTTTTCCAAGTTCATCTCTGACCGAGGAGAAGACACTACCATCAACATCACAAGAATTCTCAACATAATCTATCTTCATTATGGATGATCTTCATAATTTCTTGAATAGCCTTGACTTTAGGTGCAATCATGCATGACTTTATCTCGAAGTAGGACCGGGGATAATAGTAGTATTTAGATCTCTTTTAAAAATTTCTACTTAGGGGTGGCTTTCAAAGAGAGAGGAATGGGGTAACAAAGGGATTCCTATTGATTTTCTTGAGATCATTAATTATAACTATACAAGGTTACCTATGATATAGTGGATATGTTTTGGACAATTAGGAACCTATATCAAGGTAAGAGGTGGTTTACTTGGTCCATTCAAGGGATTCTAAGTATCTAAGGATAAGGGTTAAATTTCTTTTGACCAAGCCAATCTTTAGATCAGTGTAAAATAGGAGGAGGGAAGATAATTCCCTTAAGATCTACACTCTCTTTTAATTATTTAGAGAGGTCTTCTTCATCCATTTAATGAATGGATAATTTCTCAAACTCATGAGTAAGGAGGAGTATAGGTTCACTTGGAACCCTTGTGTTCATGTTTTGAAATAATTCTCCATCATCTTGACATCTAGGGATCCGACCGACTAGAGATGTAGAAGTGAGGGCCTTATAGCCCATATCATTACATTTTGGTGGCGTACAACCCCCGTCGCCACCAAGGCATGACACTACGGCGCCGGTGGAGCCGATACCTACGCGCGTCCAGCCTCCTCGACAGGCGAAGACGAAGGATCCCGAGTTTCACTACACCAAGTGAGACCCTCTTCTCGCCACGAGCTCCGCGCGCGTAGAGCTATCTTTCCCGTTTTCTCTTTTATTATGACTTTATTTAGCCCGCACGTGTTTAAGTGGGCCTTTGCATGTCTCTCTCTCTCTTTAGGCCGTTGGGTGGGTTTCCCTTTGTTTCGGGACCCTAGCCTAAGGCCCTTTCTCTTTTGTGAACCTTTATTCTATTTCTATGAGTATGGGTGTGGGTTGTGGGCCTCAAGTGGGCCCTTTCCTCTCTTGGCCCACCAAGGGCTCTATAAGAGGGGAAGGGACCCCCCCACAAACCCTAGCCGTCATTTGAAGAAAGAAAGGGACACCCTTCATCTCAAGTGGCTGCTCAAGGAAGGACAAGGAGGGGAACCAACCGCCGCCACCGCCGCCGCCACTGCCGCCGCACCAGTAGTGCCGCCGCCGTGCCCGCCGCCGAGGCCGCCGCCTTCTCCTGCCTTGCCCACTGATCACCTTCGTGCAGCTTTCCAGCCACCGCCGCCGCTGCCGCCGCCTCAGGCCGCCGTTGCCGCCGCCGCCGCCAGTTCGCTGCACCACCATCTCCTTTCCTCCTCCACGGACCGTCCTCTCCATTCCCCACTCCAACTCCACCTCCATCTCCGGCGAACCGCCCAGCCGCCGCCTCCGACCATCTTCCCCCACCCCACGATTTCGCCTCCCTTCCTCCTCCACGGACCAACATCCCCACTCTCCTCCTCCACCACCCTCTCCGGCGAACCTCCCAGCCGCCGCTCCCTTCATCCCCTTCCCCGATTTCCCCTCCCACCGATCGTCCGAGCCACGACCGCCGCCGCGACAAGACGCCACCTCCATCGCCGCCGAGGCCCGTGCCGTCTCAGTCGACGCCCGTTCAGGCTGCAGACGCCGCAGCCGGGTTCGCTTCGCCTCCCGCGTCACTCTCCGTCCTGCTCCGCGCCCCTCGCCACTCGAGGACCGCCCCCCCCCGGCCTCTCCTCTGCTCCGCCGCCCGGCGCGCCCACCTCCGCGCCGGAATCGCCGCACGCCGCCGAGACCCCCTGCACGAAACCCTAGACGACGAGGGGGAGACTGAACGATCCCCGCTGAGTTGACTCAGCGGGAATCGTTCCCACCCCCCCTTTTTTCGCTCAACCGGGTCGCCCGGTTCACCGGACCGCCCAGACCAGATCGACCCGGCCGTTCCAGTCCGCCAGGGCCAGAACAGCCCAGGCCGGCCCAGACCGGCTTAGACCGGCCCAGACCAGCCCAGACCGGCCCAAGCCGGCCCAGATCGGCCCAGAGCAGCCCAAGTCGGCCCAGACCATTCCAGACCGCACCGACCCGGACCGAACCGCCCCGAACCGGCCCAGGACGCCATCTCCCGCCTTCACCGTGTTCGTCGCGACCCATCCGACTCGTCTCTACTCGACATCGCTCGCCCCGCGCCGATTCCCCCCTCCGCGTTCCATCGCCGACTCGCTCGGTGTCCGACTTCGCCGCCGCGCCCGACGACCGCCCTCGCCCCGGCCGACCGGGCTCGCGCCCCGCAGGTTAGGCATTCATCCCCTTACTTTTACTTTGAAGTCTATATTTCCTTCAGTACTTCCCGCATTTGTCTCCACCGCCCTCGGACATAGTTAGGCTGAGTGACGTCTGGGTACGGGATTGGGTTCGTGGATCCGGCCGCCGGGTTGACGATCGAGCTTCCCCGACGACCCGAGGCTGCTCTCTCTCTTGCATCGACGGATCTGGGAGGACTCCTGTTCCATCCTACTCGGCATACCCCAGGAGCACTGTGACGACGCGCCGGAAGGTGGGCTGCTTGAGGAGACTTAGGATATCATTACATCATCCACACACGTAGTTCTTCCACTCCTAGTTTCCCCTTAGAGGATATTAGCGCCGGACCGATTCACACCGTCGGTCCTGCATCACATTTGGAGTAAGAAAGCTAAATGATCTAGAAAAACCATGGATGATATTTAGTGGTAGACTTCTTTAGGGTTGGGTATTTAATGGGCACTAAGGAAAATGAGTAATCAAAGGTTGAAGTGCTATGGGATTAAAAAGGAGAGTTTTTGAGAAAAAAATAAAATTCCATCCCCTACCTAACATTAGCCAAAACTGCTTAGTGTGAGAATTCCTCGCTTCTAGACTTTCCCTTTAAAGGAGTGCAATGATAAATAATTTTTGAAAGCACCTATCTTTCCTTGTTAGACATGTAGTTTTATCTTTTCCAAAGAAGTCAAGTAGTTACATCACTTTGTTTTAAACTTCACTCATGATAATAACACTCTCAAGTGATTCAGGTATTCATCACATTTTCTTTCCATATTTCCATCACATGTACGTATATCTTCACACTACACTTCATGTATGTTCCATACTCTCTTCAGAAATCCGAAAACTCCTTCATATCTTTATGCCAGGCTTCTGAAATGTTTTGAAAAAAAAAAGAGGAAAAAAATCAAAAGAAAGAGAGAAATAAGAAGTGAAAAGAAGGAAAATAAGTGGGAAATATCTTCTACCATCATCTCTACCACCTCCACCATCATCTCCACCATCTATCATATCCATCACACGATATATCCCAAAGATAGGAATCCCTTTGAATTGCACTATTTCTAGGAGGAAACTGAGTTGAGGGGAATTCTAATACACTAAGTAGCCTCTCTTTTTAAGCGAAAGAGTGATGTATCTACGGAGAGGGTAAGGAATTGCATCCGCCCATGAGAGAGTAAGTATCTTTTTATCCCCATAGCATCAAACGTTAGATATGCTCACCTTGATCACAATTAAGAATTAGACTCGAGCATTAGCCGATGAGCACTACCCTAATATACACTAAAGAATCAACCTAGAGATGAAATCTAGACTATTATGGCTTACACTATGAGGAAAACGTAATCATATATTCATACGCTTCACCTTTTTAGTAATAGGATCAAAGGATGAAAGGGCCTTCTAGGGAGATTATATAGTAAATTGCTAAGAGACTAGAAATCATTTAAGTTGGGGGGTGTGATAACATGCTAATTATACATGATAATTGATAACATGCATTTATAACTTAAAGTCTTACCTTATTTAACTCATATTCATGCTTATTTTATATGAATATAATGCATGTTATCATAATTTTTATGAATTTTCTCCATTGGTATGCCATTTCACTAAAGTTCATATTTATGCATAATTTAGAGTTAATTATGTGCTTTCTTGATGATTAATCTTTTTCAAGGTTAAATTAATAGGAATTAATTACTTTCCCTGATTTACTTTGACATTAGGAGATGATTAAAAAAATTAATTCCAAAGAAAGAATGATTAGATGATTAAAAGAAGGAATCCTTACTGAAAGACTTGATATTATTTTCAATCCATCCCATCTTCTTATTTTAATTGTATTTTAGATGGCATAATATTAAAAAGGAAGAAATTTGTGATCCAATGGAGAAAATTTGAGATTTAAAGGAGTTGTATTTCTTAAGTTATGAAATTTTGAATTTATTAGATTTTTTCAGGATTTTTCCAAAATTTATTTTTGATTTTATTTCTTTATTTAAATAGCAAAAAAGCGTTTTATTTTCCACATAAACCGCAGAGCTGACGTAGCGCATGGAACTGACATGGTGCGCGGGACCCACGTGGATGTGACGCGACATGCAAGGCCACGTGACAGAGCTGTGTGAGCCCACATGGTGCAAAGTGGCGCGGATGCGTGGCAGGGGCCACATGAGTTTACACGGATGCTCGGGTGGTGCCACGTGGTGTGAAGGGGGTTGGCAAGTGGAGGGCCCATGGGTTAGTGGGCCTTGGTAAGTAATTTGGGGGGTTAGGAAACACAAATGCGTTAAACCACCCCTTGTTTTACACTTGCTAAATTCACCGTTTTTCTTCGTGTGGGACTATGTTCTCATGGAGTCTTAACCTTTTCAGGGATCTGTCATCACGTGGCGCGTCAGATGTGATAACATGCTATTTATACATGAATTTACATGATTATTAATGCAAATAAAAGCATAAATTACTCTTAATGTATGCATGTTATCATATTTTAAGTATATTTCTATCATTTTGAATAATTTCATGTTATGATCTAAAAATACATCAAATTATGAATTATTATACATAATTAAACATTATAATTTTTAATCCTAATTATAATTGAGATCATACCTATGTTTTAATGATGAAAATATAAGACAAAAGATCTTTCTTAACATTCATGTATTTTTATAAAATTAATTTAGGAATTACATGAATGTATTAATTTAATTAAAATTTATTCTCTTATTATTTTAATATTTTGACTTCTTATGATGATAGATTATTCAATTTCTGATCCAAACAAATAAATTTGAATTAATTTGGAATTGTATTTTGAAAGTTATGATTTTTACAATTTATAGGAATTTTCTAGAATTTATCTCAATTTATCTTGATTTTAAAATCGTTTAAATTAATTAAAAAAGAGCAGAAAAGGGGGTATTTATCGCGCGGGACCCACGTGGATGCGAGGTGGCACGCAAGGCCATGGGGCAGAGCCACACGGACCCACGCGAGTGCATTCGTGGCGCAGAGGTGACACGTGTGCGCATTTACATATTATATATATTATACATATAGTTATAGTACATATAACCATTCCGTATTCGAAATTTGCTAACGCTCATATGCGCCTCACATTATAAACCCGACCGTTTCCTTTCTTTTTCTCCATCTGGGACTATGTTCCCTTCTTTTATTTTGTTTTCAAGACACGTGGAACTATGCGAAGCGTTGCATTAAAATCGCGTGGATCATCGCGCGTTAATGCGGTGGACTTAAGGTCCACGCGATCACCGATCAATGCACGTGCTTTAATGGGAGTTAAGTGAATCAATATCGACCGTCCATCTCCGCAGTTATACCGGTTGAGATTCGACGCATCCGATGGACCTCTAATCGATCGCAATCGTTGGATGAAGATCCAACTGACAAATTGCATCGACGCGCCTCTTCACACGATCAACTCGGATGCATCCTGACGCTTCATCGCCGATCAGAAGATCACTGTTTAAACACACCGATTCACAAAAAGACGATTCATCCTGACCGTCGATCGCGATGAGCGATTAGATCAAACGGTTCCGCCTCAATTAAATATAACTCTTCTTCATAATCGGAAGGACCCTTGGATTTTTGAGTGAAATAGAACTGTTTAGACACCAAAATTTAAGCCTTCATCGATTTAAATCTCTTCTTAATGCATTTTCGCGTCCCAAGAGCATTTGAAATCGAAAATTGATCGAGAGATCGAGGAGAAATCACATCTTGAACTCCATCTTCATCTTGGAAAATGCTGAATGAAAAGTCATGCATCCGGCGATTAATTGGATCATTTCAAAGGCTAATTTGGGTTAGATTGCGTGTTTTCATCTTAATCTTTGATTATTTAATGTTAATTTTACATTTTGAATCGTAGATTAAGTTTAATTTGGTTTTAATTTCGGTTTTAAATCAATTTCACGATACAAATTTTCTCTCATTTTTAAGCTTCGATTCCTCTGCGATTCTCATCCAAATCATTCGATTTTTGATTCCGTGGATTCACAATTGAGTTATGTTTCTTAATATCATAAATTGCCCAATTTCTAATCTCAATTCATCGTCCGATTTGATCGAAATTCAATGATATCTCTCAAATTTCCCTAATTCTCCGTGGATTCGACCTTTATTTACAATTATATCGTTAAGTTCGTGAATTAATCTTTAATTTGGTAAGTTTGGACCTTGTTTTGACACGACATCGTGTGTTTCGTTAGGATGTGATCGCGACGATTGAGATGCCTTGATCGCGTGGACTCGGGTCCACGCGATCGTCAATAATGACACGTGCGTTAAAAGGGCGTTAAGTGAAGCGATCGACGACTCACCTTGCAGCACGTGGCTTCATTGAACAGGTGGGATTCAGCGCGAGTTCGACGCATCATAAAGAGATGCGTGAATGCATTGTGATCGTCTGATTTTCAATCGGAGAATGGAAATTGAGCCAAGATCGTGGAGATCATAACGTGGGATCGTGCCCACTGTTGGCAAGCTACGTGGAGGCATCATGATGTAGGATATTTTAGAAGTAATAATATTCCTACAACTTAGGGAGGACCTATGAAGTGATATCACTATGAAATGAATTTATAATTCAGTGAGAATATATTGAAGAATAATTCAGGAGTATAAAGAAATATAATGATTTAATAGGGATGATAAGATGATTAATATGAAAATAGAGTAAATATGAAGAAGGGGATAATGGGTGTGGTGAGTCTCGGTTTAAGAGAGAAGAAGAAAATGCAGGTAGTAGGGAAGATACTATTTATAATATGAGAGTTTAGATATATATATATATATATCATGTGAATATATGTAAGAGATGATTCAGATAGATGATGATAATAAGAATGATATGAGAGAGAATAATGGATATTTTATATTCAGGTAAGAAATAAGAATAGAGAACAGATATGCCAATAAGAAGAGATTGTCGGAGAAGACAGAAGCAGTGATAGAACAGCAGTTATAGGAGAGATAAAGGGCAGTAGAGGATATAGAATAAGAAGACGGGATAGGCGGTAAGTTAGAAGTACGGAATAAAATTGGACTTATGGACAATCTTTAGGAGAACTATTAATCACGAGTGGAGAGAGAGGATGATACCTGTAAGCCGGAGAAGACGATGCTTCCAGGTTAGCCGATCGATCCAATTTTTCCGTTGTTTGCGCTGACGCGAAATGGTGAAAGGTGATAGAAATGGAGGGAGAAGAGATAGGGAGGTAGAATCGGAGAGAAGAAGATGCGAGAGGGACGATGGAGACACAGGGAAGACGATGAAACACAAAGGTAAACACGAACCAAGGGTAACCAATTTCTTTATCAAAAATAACATCTATCTTCCATCGCTTACAATTTTGTTTTATAGAAACAACGAAAAAGAAGTTATGATGAAGCGTCGCGATGTGTCGGTTAGTTCTCGCGATGGTGTGTCGGGTTGACCCGGTTGTAGAATTGGTGGAGTCGCCTGGGCTTCGTTTTGATGTCAATCAGAATGGTAGTTATTCTTCGGTAGTAATGATCCGCCGAGTTTTAGAACTGCAGGAGTCGTTGTAGTGATTAGAGGCAATAGGATTGACTCGATTTTCTTTTGTGAATCTTGTCGGGCTGACGTGCCGTCCGTCAACGAACTAGCGGTTCTTCGTTAGTGAGTTTTGCACTTCTTATTTGCCGTATTCGTCATGTGAGGTAAGTTATGTGGAAATCTCTTTCCTGATAGTCGTCGACGCGTCTTATTCTTGAATGGGCATTTAATTCTCAGTAGTAGGGTCGGCTGAGGCTCCAGCGTCGTCAGACAGTAGATTCTGTGTGATCCTTCGTGTAGCTGCTGATGCTGCAATCCAGTGGGTGGAAACGCTTCAATGTAGAGAGGAAGACAATGAAAGTAGGCGCGAAGATGGGCTGCCAAGGAATCGAGCCGTTGTTGGGATGTCCCGGTCAACTGGGATAGAGGCGGTCATCTCCCGAGCAGATCCTTCATCTTGCATAGGAGTCCGGGTCCGATAAGCCGACGTCTCGGGGAGCACCAAAAGTGTTCATCGGGAGGGCTGAGGAGAACGTTCGCTCCAAGCCATCGACCGATATCTCTTCGACAGCTGCATACGAGATTTTGGCAGGTTTCAGTTCACCACCGACAGTATCTCCTTTATATCATTGCCTCCCCGAAATGACAGGCGTATGTCCGAGGTGTTTACGTGGCTTCAGCGTCATGCCTGCGACTTCAATAGAGCGGGGTTTCTCCTTGAAGAGGGAATATCGTGATATCTTCCCATGTTGATCTTCAATGTGCTCTTGTTGGATGATCCCTGTACTCGCATGGATTTGGTTTAAGAGGGAGCTCATCGGTCTTCATATCCTTTCAAGGCTGTGATGATCTTCCTTGATACAGATAGAATCTTGGAGGCTTTCTAATATTTTCTCTTTCCCTCATCACTAGGAATAGATTGCGTAGAATGAATAAACTTTAGACGTCTTCATCAGTTGTAGAAGTGATAGAAGAGGGAGAGTACTGATCGGTGAGCTTGATAATCTTCATTTATGTTGCTCATGCTTCAGCATTTTTCATAATTCAATGGCTGTAGATATCTCATCTTTAATTACAAGTGGTTATGATTTACCTTTGAATAGGTCTTCATGATTGTCTTCATTTTGATAGCTCTCTTCATGCTGATTATTGAAATATAACTGCTTGATCAGCTTCGACTTTGGAATCTTCTTGCATGGGTACTTGACTTGAAGTAGAATCCGATGGCAATGCTTCCATAAGTACTAATAATTAGATCTCTCCTAAATTCTATCAAAGGGTGGTTTTCAAATAAATAAAGGGATGTAATTCAAAGAGGTTTCCTACTGACTTTCTTTTGAGATCATTAATTAAAATGATATAAGGTACCTATGATATGGTGGAGAAGGTTTGGAAAATATGGAAGATGGTTGACTTGGTCCACTCAAGGAATTCTAGGTTTCTAAAGATATGGATTAAATGTTTGACCAAGTCAATCTTTAGATCAATATAAAATAGGGGAAGTAGGGAAGATAATTCCCTTAAGATTTAGACTTTCTTTTAATTATTTAGAGAGTCTTCTTCATCCATTTAATGAATGGATATTTTTTCAAATTGGATGATAAGGAGGAGGAGGAGGATAGCTTCACTTAGAACCCTTGTGTTCATGTTTCAAAATAATTCTCCATCACATCAGGTTCATGCGATCGTCGTCAGACGGGCAAAAGGCGTTGCGATCGATGGATTGTGGGATCGTTCGATCACAGCCGTCGTTTGGTCGTCACCGAATCGGATGGTGCGCGATTTTCGCTGATTCTTTCCTATAAAAACTAATGTTCTTACCTTTGTATCTTCACTTTTGATCGATTCATGAAGCAATTAAGCAAATTTGAAGGAAGATCTTGAGTTCATCCTAAATCCTTGCATTTAGACTTGATTGTGATCTGATTAAGGCAGGAGTCATCGTGATTAATCGTCGGATTGCTCGAATTTTCTCCCTCAACGCCGAACGTCCACCGAGGAAGAAATCAAGCCAATACTGTTCAATTCGCATGAATTGAAGTCAAATCTTCGCGGCAATCCTGTTAGCACTAAGGTTTGATCTGACGGTAATTTGTATTTAGATTAGATTTATATAATTAATTTTTCATTTTAAGTTTTTTTGTTCTTCAATTTCACCCAATTTTCACTCGAATTTTTCCTAATCTTGAAAATAGGATATCTCTTTGATCTTACCTCTCAATCTCTTGATTCTGTTTCATTGGATTCCTTATTTCATCAGCTTTCGGTGGATAGCAAATTCGTACAATTCTAAGATCATTTGTTCCCTCAATTTAACGTTTGACCAACCACTATTTATTTTCAATCTGAATTTGAGCGTTGACTTGCGAGATGAATTACTCTTAAAATATAAATTGGAATTTGAGATTTTCATCTCTTTGGAATCCTCTGGTTGTTAGTTTTCAATTCATATATAAATTGAAAGATTCGAATATCATTTGATAAGTAAATTGAAAGATTTTCTCTGAAGTGTTCATTTCGGGATTTTTCTGATCTTCGATTTTCAATAATTCATAATAAATCCATTTCTTATCATGAAATCACGAATTTTATATCAATAATTTTTAATTTCTCTATAGATACTGAATAAATAATTTTCGTAATATTTTAAGCTCTTTTTATTCTCTGATTTTTAGAAAGTCAACTATTGGTCAAAGTCAACGCTTTGCCCTTGACTGTTGACATTTCTCTGTTAAACCAAAATTTTATAATCTTAAAATATCTTATCTCATACATTTAGATCATGTCTATTAATTACATATGATTATCACTTCTTTAAAACCTTAATTTAACCTAAGTTTTACCAACTGAACTCTGCAATCAAAGTCAACCTTGTTCTCTGTGGATCGACCCGATACTTACACTTTACTTGATTGGATATCTTTGTCATTGTGAGTTTGGAATTATAAATTTTGTTTGACCAACGTTTGTGTGTTTTAACGACCGCAGAAAATGCTTCGTCAATAATACATGATTTGTAATGCATATTAAGGCATAAAAAATTCATTTTTCTAATTAAAATCGATTAGAAAAATGGTGTGATCTGGAGCGTCCGATCATGTCGCGATCAAACGGTTGACGCAGGAGGTGACGTGGAAACGTAAGGGGCGTACGATCGTGCGAAAGATTGTGACCCTTGACCTTCACTTAAGGAGAGGGGGTACGTGGCGCATCACTATTCGTCGGAGAATCATTTTCTTAAACAATTTAATCTCGGCCATTGATCAAAGGAGTTATAACGGCTGAGATTAAACCGACAGAAACGCATCAAGGGCATTCGATCGGGATCCAACGAGGTGCGTTTTGATGCATTTTCTGACGCATGCAACGTGGCTTCATCGCAGGCATTGATCGGCAATCCAACGGACACAACTTAACTATAACGATTTGCATTGATGTGATTCATCAGAGCCGTTGATGTGTTTCATCGGACGGTTACGCCCACATTGCCTATAAATTAAGATGTTCTTCGAGATTATAAAGCATTCAAGAACAATTCGAGTAAATCAAACTGTTTAGACACCAAATGTCTTGAATCTCTTAATCTCAATAGCTTCTAGACTCATTTTTGCATTCAAGGAGTGCTTAAGATCAAGATTTTGATGATTGATGAGGAAGAAATCAACCCTTGAACTCCACGAATCACAATTTTTGACTTTTGATCAATAGCCTTGATTCCGGTGATAAATTGGATCAATTCGATCGTAGTTCTGGGTTAGGGATCATATTTTATCCTAATCCATCTTCGTTTGGTGTTTAATTTCAATTTAGAATCGTAATGTAAGTGAATTTCATTCTTAAAATCGGTAACTTCATGATTTTATGTTTCGAAAAAATCAACTCTCTTCAATCTTCAATTTCTCCAAGAAATCAAAGTCAAATTCATTGATTTTTGATTCCATGGATTTATCGTCAAGTCCTCTTTCATAAAATACCATTTTGCCCAATTTCCATCACTGATTCATCCTCCAATTTCATCAAATTGGAAGAGATCATCAAGAATTTACCTAATTCCATGTGGATTTGACCCATATTTATCATTATACCCCTCAATTCAAATTAATTTCATAAAATTGGTAATTTTAGACTTTTTTTTTACACGTGACCGTGTGATTTCAACAATTGCTCAGTCTCGCTTTGTCAACGACTACGAATATGTCATGTGCTTTGATCGCAATCTGGTGGACCAAGATGCACAATATCAACGAGCGCCGATTCGCGCGCATAATTCCACGCTTCACGTGTTGCCCCGTTGCCTAAAAAAAAGATATGTTTAGTCCCACACAGATAGAATGTAAAGATTTGATCGTGTATATAATGAGAAACGACTTTAAGCACTTGCGTCGCTCTATGGGGCGTATGATGCCCCCCCTTATCTCTACTCGATACTAGGGCCCACTATGCCCGTGGGACTAATAAGCTTAGCCCACTAGCCATTCACGCTACGTAGGTGCCACATGGGTCTGTGTCAGCCCATATGGCGTTGCCATGCGTCTGCATTGTCACGTCAGCACCGCACGGATCCCACGCTTAAACCCCCTTTTTACGATTTTTTTATTTCTAAAAATCCAGAAAAATGGTTTATCTTAAAAAATTCACAACTTCATTTCTAGAACTCAGTTTTGCATGAAATTTTCTTCTTTGGATCAAGAATTTGATCCTCTTTAAATCTATGCCCTAAAATAAAACATGAGATAGAAAATAAAATTATGAGTGAATTAATTCCTAGTAGACTTTCTAGAGTCAACTATATTAATTCCCTCTTTAACTCTTAACTTCTTTTTTTCTTCTTTTCTTCCTCTTTTTACACCTTCATGCAATCACTTAAACTTGACATATTGAAAACTCAAATTTTTTTGATCAAATACAAGTGGTTTGACCCTTGAAAGAATACTAAATTGATGAAAAATATGGAATTAAGTGATTTGGCCTTAAATTGAAGAAAATTTCATTTTAAGATGATAACATGCATTATATAGACTTAAATTAAGCATTAATACCAGTTAATTATGATGAAAATACAAGTTAAATATGCATGTTATCAAGGACCTCTTGGGAAGTGCTCACATTTTGTCTTGCTCTTAGGATATTATTCCGACATGAGTTATATTTCGATCTTTCTCTCTTTCTCCTCTATAAATAGGGGCTTGTCATCTCTTCTTAAATCACTCAAAACAATTGGGCTTTACCATTCAGACATTTAAAGGCTAGTGATCATTATCTTATGATCCCATCATTCATCTCTTAGCCATTGTATATTCTAATGGACTTCATTACAAACATGAATTTAGAATAGAAATTAATAAAATTCATTTCAATGAAGATAAACAAGACATGGAAGTATGATTAGGCTTATAGGCTTCATAATAACTACGAAGAGAAAACTATGTTTGTTTGGCAAGGAAGTCATCTACTAACTGGTTATTTCATGATTGCCTAGTTTGACCATTGAGTCACTACTCTATGAGTTCCTTCGGACATCATTTTCAATGCTTCCCTATGCCTCTATTAATGCATTTGGGTTCCCATTGCCGGCGTGTCGGAGCACCCTTGCTAGTACCTTTGGGCGCTCAAGTCCCTTGCTAATGCATTTGTTGGTCATTGCCAATTCTTTTGGGTGCCCTTGCCAGCCCCTTCATGAACCCTTAGTTGTCCCCTTGTTAGTGCCATCGAGCACCCTTGTTAACTCCTTTTTTTGGCCTATAAAGGGCATATGGGGGCACTTGCTAGCACTTCTAAGCGCTTGTGCTAACGCCTTTTTGAAAACTTGGTGTGGTTATCTTATCAACCTCTTCCTGCAATCTCTATGAAAGCTATGCATTTATATGCTTCAACATGAGGGAGAGTGTCAGAATGAGCAGCTAGGCATATTAGATTATAGCTCACAAGTCTAATCAAGGCAAATCTTTATTTCTCACATCGGGCAAGTTAAGGGACCTTTGTCCCAACCTCCTCAGGTGAATCTTTATGTCCCACAGTAGGCATTAGACCCACATTGGGAAAATCTTTATTTCTCTTCTATTATTCTCTATATATAGAGGCATGTAGTCCATATCTATAATCAATCTAAATCAAGGGTTTACTTGTTAACAAAGTCTAACCAAAGCATTCTTCATTCTACAACTCTTTCCTTGAACATAGGAAAGGGAACAAAGTGTTGGGTTTTGAGGTTGATAAGCCTTCTAAAATTTTGGTTAAAACATCGAGTGTATCAAAATATCTTAAATCAGATATTCAAAATATTGAGGCACCAATAAAAAATGATCCTATCATCTTATATACACGAGAAAACGTACTTACAAGGTTCTCGTAAAGGAGTTCTTGAAGGTATTCAAGAATCTGGCTTGTCATGGTATCCACACAATTTTTGGATGGTTGAATCATATAATCTCCTCTTCAAAAGAGAAAGAGAAGAAAGGGGAGAATTATCATAAGACATGTATGGCCACCTTGAGTTATGATCGTTCTCCCCTTATTTATAGACATTAGGTATGTGTACTTTTCATAAAAACCTTCATAATTATACTTCTATCCACCAAAATCCATATACCTTATATGGGTGACCTGATAACATGCAATTTACTCATGAAATCATATGATTATTAATGCAAATTTAGGCATAAAATATTCCATTCTTATGCATGTTATCATGTTTTGAGTGTATATTATCATTCTATGAAAATTTAAGTTATCTTAAAATGCTCTGTATCACGGATAATCATAGATAATTAAGAGAAAAAATTTAAATATTAGATTACTCCCATATATATATTTGAGATTATAGTTAGGTTTTAATGTTAAATAATAAGATAAATAACTTTTCATACACTCATTTATTTTTGTAACTTTATTTTCTGAAAAAAATGAGTGTATTTTTGAAATAAAAATTTATTTTCTTGTTATTTCTTAAATTTAACGTTTTAAAATGACAGATTATTTAATTTATGATCAAACAAGAAAAAAATGATTAATTTAGATTTATATTTTGAAAGATATGAATTTTCTATTTTTAGGGATTTTTTGGAATTTTTTAATTTTTTTACAAATTTATTTGAATTTTTTTGGATTTCATCTTCAATTAAAAAGAATAAAAAATCATATTAAAAATTATGCTGACATGGCAGCAGTTGTGGCGAGGCATCGCCACGTGGCGAAGTATGTACACGCCACGTGGCAGCGTATGTATGTGTATGTGCATGCGCACGTGTGCGCGTGTCTGCACATGTGTGCACGTGTGTGTAATTAGTTGGTTAAGCATCCTTTTCAGAATAGAAGCTAAACCAACTAATAAACATACCTTATACAGGCGTCAAATTGCTCTTATTTTTTGTCATGTGGGATTACTTTTATTTGTTTCTATGCGCAAGTGATATGGCAAAATGATGGAGAATTATTTTGAAACATGAACACAAGGGTTCTAAGTGAACCTATCCTCCTCCTACTCCTCCTTATTCACTCATGAGTTTGAAAATTATCCATCTATTAAATGGATGAAGAAGACCTCTCTAAATAAATAAAGAGAGTGTAGAGCTTAAGGGAATTATCTTCCCTCCTTTCCCTATTTTATACTGATCTAAAGATTGACTTGGTCAAATATTTAATACTTATCTTTAGAAACCTAGAATTCCTTGAGTGGACCAAGTCAACCACCCCTTTTTCCTTTGATATAGGATCCTAATTTCCAAACCTTAACCACCATATCATAGGTACCTTGTATAGTTGTGAATAATGATCTCAAGAAACATCAATAGGAACACTTTTGTGAAATATCCCTTCTTTTCTTGAAAACCACCTCTAGTAGAATTTAGGAGAGATCTCAAGGAAGACTTTACCTTCTCAGTTTACTACAAGACAAAGCCTTGCAGGAGTAATATCTTGCATTTACCTCATAATACTATCACTTCCATTTGAAGTCCTGCGCTCCCAAATAAAAGTCAACATGACAGCAGCTCCACAAAGAAAATCCGTCTACTCCTAATCTTCCTCGGCTGCCACTCCTATAATCACCACAAAAGGACTCAGGATACAATCGCACCTCATCTCTCAGCTACTAAGGCGAATTATTTCTCCTCTTCAAGACTTCCCGTGGTGGTCCTCACGACCTCATCAGATGCTGCGACCCCGAGAAGGACATGAGAATCTCCCCGAACGTCCTAGAGCAGCGTGAATTCCATCTACAGTCACGCGGCTTCCTCTGCCTCGAGCAAAATAAAACAAGCGTCCCGACGACAGCCACGCGGCTTCCTCTGCCTCGAGCAACCGGAGGATGCACACCAACAAACCCTTCTCTCGGACAAAAATTGCCTGCTTGATTGACGAGCTCGAACACTATCGCCGGTCGCGTTGACTACTAAAATTATCGTTGGAAATTAAGGCGACGCATCTTCTCCACGCCGCCACCTCCTTCCGACCCTCGGCATAAAATCGTCCTGCAGATCGTGTTTGGACTCGGACTCTGCCGCAGCCGTCTCCTCTACCTCCACCTCCTTCACGTCATCCTCCTCCACGTCGGCATCAGGGCCGATACCCAAGCTCTTTTACCCGATGAGTACATTTTCGACGCGAAATCCTGCGGGTCGGTCAACATAAACCCGCTCTCCATCAACGCCACCTGGTACATCAACGGCGCCGCCTGCTTCGCCCCCTCAGCAAGAATACCTGTCAGCGACACGCGGAATAACCGACGCGACGCTTCAGCGTAACTTCCGCTCTTGCAGTTCTATAAAACGAAATTCTGTAAGAGACGAAGGCAGTTTTTTTTTAAATGAAAAGTTTGTTCGTGGTTACCTTAGTTACCCTCTCGTGTTCGCACTCATTCCGTACCTCCATCGACTCTTCCCGCATCCTCTTCATCTTCCGCGTTCTACCTCCCTTCTATTCTCCCTCCCGTTCTGTCCACTTTCATCCTCCTCAAGTCCGCTGCAAACCGAGGAAAATCTTGGACTATTTCGGAAATCCGACGGCGTCACTTCCCGTCTATATCCAGGTGATATCCTCTCTCATTTAATGGTGAATAATAGTTATATCTTATAATCTATAAGTCCAAGCGTTGACCATTGAACCTTCATGAGTTTTTCCTTCGCGTCTCAGCGCCTTCTTCTCCAGTCTTCTCTTCTTATTTTATATCTATTCTTCCCCATCTCTCTTTCTATTTCTATATTAAATATATTTTCTAATCTACCATTCTCTCTTTGAGTGTTAACATCTATATATATATATATATATATATATATATATATATATATATATATATATATATATATATGGTCCCGTCGCCACTTCTACTCCTATCTGCAATCTCTTCTCTATTAATATAAAATTTATCACCATTATCATCCTCTTATTCACCTATCACTCTTCACACATATAATCCTCTATATTTTAAATATCTACCCTACATCGTTCTCATTGATATCAACTCATAGATCCTCCCCATATTGTTGTCAAGCCCTTTCCAATCACTTCTATTATCCCTAATAGTACTATTCAGTCACTTATATTAGTACTATTCGGTCACTAATATCATCAGGATCTCCTCTAATATTTCCACTATCTTGGATAGGGATTTCATTGCATTTCATTCCTTTAGTCAATCTCCTAAAAAATAGCAAGGGTGGATGATCTCATTTTGACCATTCAATCATCTTTGAGGACTTCATATCCTGTCCAATATATGACCTTTTAGAGATCTCGTGGATAGGGATTTGTAACTCATTATCAAAGTACGTTCATCCAACCACAAGATGTCTTTGGTGTCTCAAGACAAAGGATCACATACACAACCGTGACATGAATCAACTTGATTGATAGTTTGGCATAATACCATTCAAGCATTCATATAGATCAATTCAGTAAACTCTTTCACCAAAGAGCATCCACTAGAGAAAAACACATTCACACAAACACATGCACAAACACATTCAAAAAGAAAGAAAATTAAGAAAATAAGAAAAATTTACTCAAAATCATTCAAACACAAACAAACAAATCAATCATGACATGAATCAACCTGATTGACAGTTTGGCATAATACCATTCATGGATTCATATGGTTCAATTAAGTGAAATCTTTCTGCAAAGAGCATCTACTAGAGAAAAACACGTCCACACAAAACAATGCACAAACGCATTCAAGATGAGAGAGAATTGAGAAAAGAAGAAAAACTCACTCAAAATCACTCAAACACAAACAAACAATTCAACCGTGACATGAATATACCCCATTGACAGTTTGGCATAATGCCATTCAGGGATTCATACATATCAATTTAGTAAACTCTTTCTCAAAAGAGCAGCTACTAGAGAAAAACACATTCACACAAACACATGCATAAACACATTCATGAAGAAAGAAAATTGAGATAAGAAGAAAAATTCACTCAAAATCATTCAAACACAAACAAACAAATCAATCGTGACATGAATCAACCTGATTGACAGTTTGGCATAATACCATTCAAGGATTCAAATGGATCAATTAAGTGAACTCTTTCTCCAAAGAGCATTCACTAGAAAAAACACATCCACACAAACAAATGCACAAACACATTCAAGAAGAGAGAAAATTGAGAAAAGAAGAAAAATTCACTCAAAATCACTCAAAGACATTTAAAATCCTCTAGAGAAGGAAGGGAATACTAAAATGAAATTTACGACACTCTAAGGGTGACTATTTATAGGCTCACAATACAAGAAGTTCAGAAATACCACAAAACAACAAAGTGGGCCCGTGTCTTGCCTAGTGTGCACCATGCTTTGCATGTACCATAGTGTGCTCATGGCACATAGCTTGACAGTTACTATAGCTGTCTACCAGATGTCATCCCAAGGCGGTCCCTTGCATTCACCACAGCCTCCAGCCATGTCTTGGGGGCAAATCACTCCCAAAAGTGCATTCCTCTCCCTCTCCTACTACCAATGTATTGGTCTAGGCTTATATAGAAATACTACCTCATCGAAAGCACTTGTGATTTGAGATCTATATCATATTTTTGTGGCCCACAATAAAATATTGTGTTAGAGGAGAGATGACACTCCTCTCTTCTTCACTTTTCCTATCAAAGTTATGTCTTTCATCTTGTGAATTATAGCATAAGCAACACCGCGAATATTCTTACATGATCAGCAGTTGGCATTGTTTCATACCATGCTTCATAAGGTGTCCTTTTGCTTACAGCTTTTGTAGGTGAGAGGTTTTCAATATGAGTTGCAGTACTAGATGTCAAAAGTTCATCCTCGGGACTCATTATCTCTGTCACCCAGCACCCCCAATGCCACTTCCTCACTGACGAGACTAAATTGTATGGTCGTTGAATACACCCGATTGAGTATCAAAACAAAGTCCTAAACTTACCAAATTATGATTAATCACTTTAATTAATTAGTATAATGGTAATTAAGAGTCGAATCCACGGAGAATTAGGGAAATTTGAGATATATCTTTGAAATTCTGTCAAATCGGATAACGAATTGAGGTTAGAAATTAGGAATTTATGATATTAAGAAAGTTAACTCAATTGCGAATCCACGGAATCAAAAATCAGATGATTTGGATAAGAATTTGCGGAGTAATCAAAGTTTGAAGTTAGGAGAAAAATTTGTATCGCGAAATGATTTAAAACCGAAATTAAAACGAAATTTAACTTAATCTACGATTCAAAATGTAAAATTAACACTAAATGATGAAAAATTAAGATGAAAACACGCAATCTAACCCAAATTAGCCTTCAAAATGATCCAATTAATCGCCGGATGCATGGCTTTTTATTCCGAATTTTTGAAGACGAAAGTGAAGTTCAAGATGTGATTTCTTCCAATTCTCTCGATCAAATTTTGATCTCAAGCACTCTGTGGATGCGGAAATGCATCAAGAACACAAGGAATCAAACGGCACATGAAATGGTGGTCTAAAAAACCATTTAAAGATTCTTCAAGATTTAAGGAATTTCTTCAAGATTCACGGGCGACTCTTTCCGTCGTGAAGAACAACATTTAAAGAGGTAAGAAAAAGGCGTGGCTGTTGATCTCACGGGCTCATCGTGATCAACGATCGCGATGAGACATCCTTTGGGCGAATCGACGCTTTAGCTTTATGACCATTCAATCCTAATGAACGGTTGAGATTTAATTCCATCTTATGAAGAAGGAGTGCATCACTTTTGATCGCCCGATGGATTTAAATCCAACGATCGCGATATCTTGATGGATCCACCGATCGTGATAGATCTCGTCCGTTATAACTCACGATGAACGGCTCGGATGCTTTCACTTCAATTCTATTTAAGCACGTGCGTTGATCGTGATTAGGTGGACCTCGTGTCCACCGCATCGACGCACTTCATAAATAGCGCTTCTCATCTGACGCTCACTGATGTGCCACGCGTCCTGCATACAAAGCAAACGAAGGAGTAATAGTCCCACACGGAAGGAATTTAAGAGAGGAGACGGGTATATAAGTAGAAACGTATTATGCGGTTAGCTTAAATCCAATATATGGATGCTTATATGTACTATAACCATACTAATACGAGTAAAATATGAATATACGTCACATCCGTGCCACACACGCACTCGCGCGTGTCCACGTGGCGCTGCCACGTGGCCCTGAGTGCCACGTCGCGTCCACATGTACTCGCGCAAAAAATACCCCTTTTTTCAATATTTTTATTGATTTAAATAGCTTTAAAAATAAAAAATAAAATCTAAATATATTTAGAAAAATTCTAAAAAATTAGAAAAATCATAACTTTCAAAATATAACGCTAAATTAATTCAAATTTTTTTTGTTGGATCAGAAATTGAATAATCTATCATTATAAAAAGTCAAATTATTAAAATAATAAGAGAATAAATTTTAATTAATTTAATACATTCATGTATCTTATAAAATAACTTTATAAAAATACATAAATGTAAATAAAGATCTTTTCTCTTATATTTTCATCATTAAAACATGATTATGATCTCAATTAAAATTAGGATTAAGGATTATAATTTTTAATTATGTATAATAATCCATAAGTTAGTGTATTTTTAGATCATAACATGAAATAATACAAAATGATAGAAATATACTTAAAATATGATAACATGCATATATTTGGAATGATTAATCCTTTAAATTGTATTAATAATCATGTAAATTAGTGTATAAATAGCATTTTCACTCACCCCCCCCTACACACCAGGTGATGTATTGTTCTTGCTTTAATGTACCAAGTGGTGACAGAACGTGCTCAATTGAGATATATATTAAAAGTTGTCGCCAAAGTTGCTGATGAAATGAATTGCCCTTCCGCAAGGGTAGTAATTGAAAATACGCCTGACGTGAGGTAGATGCTCATAAAAGGGCCACAGGAGAAACGGTTGCAGTGGCTACTACCTTGGAGTACTACTTGCAATGGCAACTACCGTGGCATGCGTGTTATTTTTAAAAAAAATATGAGATGAAGTGGACAGCCGGTTGATCAAGACGAAACAGTCAGGTGTAGTCTTGACGGTCGCATTTTTTGATATTTTATTAGACGAGGACTATGCGTCCACGTGAAATCACTCCAATTTATTTAGGATAAATATCACGAGCTACCCCAACCTTTTCCTGGACCGCCAGATCTACCCCAACCTTTTATAAAAATGGTCAGATCTAACCCAGCTGCTGACATGGCAATTTCGGAGTCCATAGTGCATGGACGTGGAGTCCACGGCGCTAAGAATAAACTGGTGAGGGGAATACGGAAATATTTTTCTGGCAGGAAGGAGATCAGACAAACAGAGGAGTACCAAGGTATAGAAGCTTCATACGACAATAGGGGTTCTACGGTGGGATTTTCTGGGAGGTGAATATAAACTCACAAAGACTTACCTACTACGGTGGGATTTACGGTGGGATTTACTACGATTATGTTTCGTCCCATCAAAATATAATAGATAATAATTTACCTACTATACTTGATATCATGTTAAGATTTGAAATTTAATATAGCAATATCGTATCATTTGTGGATGCATTTTGGTGCACGTGTTCCGAAATCTATTCCACCCTGAATGAACATTTCTTACTACATATTATACAAACATGTTTTACTGCATAGTTTTTTATTGCACATTTTTTACTGCTTCGTAAAATTACTTATCCGAACTCATAAATTTTTATAAATGCATAAAACATAGGTGAATAAAATATACATTTACATATTCTTGTTTTCAATGTATTAACTTTTTTTATGTTGGGGGTGTCATAAATTTTTCATATTTTTTCCAAGAATACTAAGAGATTAACTTGAAGAGGGTAAATTTAGGTCTTTGTAACATTATGAAATTATTACTTAATTTTTCTTTAACATGCTTATTTTCAACCCACCAAAAATATAAATTAATCACAATTTTCGTTATATTGTTTCACAATATTTCCAAGTCAATTCAAAGGAGCTATGCTTCTAGTCCATGGAGTCCCACTAATAATCAGATGCAAGATAGAAAATAGTCTTAACTCAGCGTACAAAAAACTTACATAGCTTCTAAATTCATGGTCTCACTCAAGGTTCCCCAAGGACTAAACTGTAAATAAAATATTAGAAGATCCAATCTTCTAAAATTTGATTATACTCATAAATTATGAGTTTTATTTCTTTAAAGTAAATGTGAGGACCTCAACTTTGAGATTTAAAAATGTAGGTTAAAATTCTATTGTGACCTTTTCAAATTACTTTGACTAAGAAGGATTTCATAGTGTATTTATTTTCCATTACTATGAAAATTTAAATATTTTACTAAAAAATCTAACTTTGATCATAAAAATATGAAAATCTTATATTATTTTCAAGGAAAATATTAAATATTGAACATTTATTTATTTAAATATTTATAATGGACCCAATATCTTGTGTGTACTAAACATAAATGTCCTTTAAGAAAATATTTTAGAATAATACAACCATCAAGACAAACCATCCATAGAAATGCTGGAATAGTGTGCGGAATTCTTTGAATTAAATTTTGTAAGTTTAATCTGAAAAAACTTTCTACATGTTTCTCAACAACTAATTTTGATGGTATAAATTTAACATAAGATTTTTATATTTAGTTATAAATTTATTTTAAATTTTCAATTGCAAAAATCTCCATTGTTGTGCATTCCACTATTATCTCATCACAAACCGAGGACAAAGAAATAGCAAACTTATAGTATAAACGCATGAGAGTTTCTCAGTAGAGTTTCAAGTCATTTCAATTTCTATGAGTAAACTGGACCACCAATTTACAATTATCCCCCAAATCAATCAATGTTATTCTTTATCAACATATTTATAAATCTAATTAAATGCCATGAAACTTGAATTTGTAACTTGAGACTCATGTTTTAAATAACTTTGACTTATCTGTATTTTATAGTGTATTGGTTTGCCATCATTCTGAAATCCAATACTTTACAACATTTTTCTCAAAATCTACTTTGATCTTAAAATATAAAATTTTAATATTTTCTAAGAAACTAAATTTTTTAATATTTATAACTCCAATATTTTTTGGATATAAGAGATAAATTATCCATCAAAGTGCTTGAATAATGTGTGTAATTCTATTGATTTAAATTTCTATGTTAAATCTCACAAGATTATAAACATGTTTCTCATATATTTCTTTAAGGTGTAAATGTTAAATTTCAATTATGAGAACTCCACTTCTCAGGCATTTGACTACTAAATCATGCCATAAAAGGAGAAAACAGCAGTGAACTCCTAGTATAAGAAAAATGGTTTCTCAATAATTGAATTTCAAAGCTTGAATATGGAAGTTAGAAACAATTGAATCTATCCATTTTAAGACCACAACCCACCAATTTTATCACTTGAACAAGCATTAATGTCCTTGATCAAATTTCTTCTCCTTTGATTATTTTTATGGAAAATGCAAATTATTCTATATTGAGATTGAGAATTCTTTTCTCATGAAAATTTGGTTAGAAAAGAAATTTATGCAAAGAACTAGAGAGAGGCCTCAAATAATAAATGATGGTAACTATAAGTTTTGAATAAGTATCATTGAAATCAGCTATATAAATGATATGAAAATTTGAAACCTTTAGTCTTTTTGTAAAACACAACAACCAAGAATTTAAAGAAAAATTATGTGAAAAGTCTTAAAAATAAAAAGAAATATGAAATTATGAAATGTGATCACTCTTAAGTGAGAATGGAAAAAATATAAAAATATTTGGAATCCATAAAATATTCCAAATTAGTATTTATCGTTCAATGTAAAATTAAATCATTAAAGAATATATAGTGTAGAATATGATAGGAGATGAGGTATTGACAGCTTGAGCACTTGGCTTGTATCAATATCATTTACGAATAGGCTTTGTATTATTAATTTTCTATTTTTTATATAGATCTCCTAATTCCATATGTAATTTAAAATTGACATCAACCTACCATAAATATTCTAATTTTCTATTTTTTTCTTTTATTTTCTATATTTTTATTTTTATTCTTTGAAATCTAACAATTAGTTTTGATTTTTCAAGGAACTCATTTTTAGGGGATGACTACAAAAGATTAAAAAATTGAAACTCTCTCTCTCTCTCTCTCTCTCTCTCTCTCTTTCTTGATGATAATATACAAATTAGCACATTAATATCATGAATTTTATGCATATATTCCTATTGAAATTTATTTATAAAGAAAATGATTTATTAATTCATAATATGAATTTATATTTATTTCCCATTTTGAATGAATTTATTTATGTGAAAAAATTTGTGAATGCATGTCATCATGGTTTAAATACATATACATATATATATATATATATGTGTGTGTGTGTGTGTGTGTGTTTCTAGGAGGAAATCCTGATTTTTTGGATTTTTTGAGAATTTTTAGAAGTTAAAAATATTTTGAAATTAATTGTTTTTAGTTAGAAATTTTTTATATAAAATTATTTTTAAATGATATTTAGGGAAATTTATGATGATGCCACAAGGCGTCATCATAGCTGCTAAAATGAGAGAGAGAGTGAGTCTCTCTCTCTTTCTCTCTCAAGGTGCTTGTGCAAGCCTTATGGAAACTCTTTTTTTCTCTCTTGCTAAAGACTGTTTAAGAGGAGATCTAACCCTCTAACAATCATGAGGATGGTGCTAGAGGCTGGACACTTAAGCAACTTTAAGAACTTCTTCAATAGACCCTGCAAGTAGGGATTCTAATCTATACTAGACGATAATGTCATTAGTTCTTGACACCTTGGTGTTGTGAATGTTAACTTCAATGTTTTTTGCTATGTTCAATATTTTGATCAAAATTTTGAAAGCCTATTGAGCATCAGATTCAATCAAGAATTTCTTTATAGAATTTCTAATAGTCCTTGGGTAAGTCCTAATCATGTGGTGCCAAAAACACGTGGAATTAATCTCAAAAAGAATGAGAAAGGTCAAATTGAGGAGGAAGACATGATTATCAGCAAAGATATTATTCTAATTAAGATAGAGGATAAGGAAGTGGAAGATGGAGAAGTAATAGTGGAGGAATCACAATGAGAGAAAGAGAAAGACATATATGGCATAAAAGTGAAGAAATTGAATATTCATAAAAGGTGGTATTCAATGCAATTTGTTGTAGGAAGCAGGGCCATGTTGAAGCAAAGTGTTATGAAAAACCAAATGGTAAAATTTTTTAATGAAGTTGAAGAAAATAATGCATTTATTTCCAATATAGATGCAACGTCAAGTGTGGAGTAATGGTTTCTTAATTCAGAAAGTAGCACTCATATGGTATTCAATAAAGATTTCTTCATTGTGTTTTATGAGTTACCTAAAGGAAAGGTTAACTTGGGTGATGGAAAGAAATTAGAGATTGAAGACATAGATACAATTCAAGTTGAGTCATCACGGAGAAAAAGAAGACTATGTAGCATGTATTTTGTTCCCAACATTTGTGACAACTAGTTCAGATTCGGAAAACTTTGGGAGAGAGCTCTGAGTTTTAAGTTTGAAATTTTTAGCTGCAATTTAAAGAAAAATAGAAAGCAGAATCCATCTATATGTATTCAAAGCATAGGGAAGAAAAATTTTCATGTGAAAATCAAAGATTTTATTGATCATGACATGGTATCATAAAAGATAAGTGATACTTGGTGAGGACATAAAAGATTTTGCCACTTGAATCTAAACTCTTTGAAACTTCAGAGAATGAAGACAATGGTACATGGGTTCCCAGTCATTTCTGATGAAGATGATGTCTATGAAGGTTGCATATACGGAAAGCAAAAGATAATGTCATTTACGAATGAACGTGCTTTGAGAGCTAAACCACATTTAGTGCTGGTTCATGCAGATGTATGTGGACCTTTAAGGAGAGCTTCATTAAGTGTAAGTAAGTATTTTTCTTTAGATGACTGCTAAAAAATGTGTTGGGTTTATTTCATTAACTAGGGTTTTAAGAAGTTTATTGAATTTAAAGAGATGGTGGAAAGATGAGTGAATTTCCTTTGAAGATTTTGAGGAGAGAGAGACATGGAGAGTTTCTATGGAATTTGAAGAATATTGTGAGAATTTTTGTATTAAAAAACAGTTGACTATAGGGAAGACTTCACAACAGAATGGACTGGCTGAGAGGAAGAATAGAATTTAAGTAGAGGCGGCAAGAAATACGATGAATGAGAAAATTTTGCCAGCTAAATTTTCAGCTGAAGCGGCTACTCCCTAAACCCATATTCAAGACTCATGAAGCATGATATGAGAACAATGACAAGTGCTGATGCTGTCAGATGAAAGGCGAAAGTTAGATAAGAAAATGAGGAAGAGAGAAGTGTCGTCTCTCCTCAGACACAATATTATACTGTGGGCCACATAATAGAATATAGATCTAGAATGACGAGCGCTTAGGATTAGGTAATATTTATTGTCAAGGCTGGACCGGTACATTGAGAGGAGAGGAATGGCGAGGGACGAAGAAACCGTCGGCGGGATGCGTCATGCGAGATATAGGGGGGTGAGGAAGCGGCATTGGGGAAGGTGGGTGTCCGAGATAAGAGTCCCGAGGAAGAACTCGAGGATATGGTTGGGCTCTTTCTCTACGCCGGAGATGGCGGCGCGTGCTTACGACGTGGCGGCCTTTTGTCTCAAGGGCAAGAAATCCCTTCTCAACTTCCCGCACCTTGCTGACGTCATGCCTCGGCCGTTGTCCACTATGCCGACGGATATACGGGCGGCGGCGGCGGCAGCAGCGGCGATGGACTTGCCTGAAGACGACAGCGGGCAGATGTGCCATCGTTCTTACGCTTCAGAGCCCTATTCTGGGGAGGAAGGGAAGTCTGGAGATAGGGGTGCAATAATGGGAGACTCAGAGGAAGGAAAGGAGATCTGGGATGAGCTCGGGGAATTGCTGTGGTCGAAGAGTGAAGTGCTGGGAGAGCTGTGCTTCTCTTGGCCATTCTGCCCTGACGAGTTCTGCGCTGATGAAACGTGGATCGCCGACGGCGATATTACGTTGTGGGTGTGAAATTTCGACCGAAATGGGGGCGTCTCCCGCTCAAGATGTCATCATATTGGAACCAACGTGCAGGATTGTGTCTGTCAGTTATCACTGTGATAGTGCTATCCAATTCTTAATAAAATGTTCGATAGTTCGGTGATATCAGCATCTTTATTCCCATCATTAAAAAAAGCCATCATCAAAGTAAATTCAATCATTTGATCGAATCGGAAGTTTTCAATTATCCTGAGCTGAATTTGGTTCTCATGTTTCTCAACACGCCATGAATTGACCTGCTTTTCGAGCTCCGTGTATGCAGGCCAGAATCTCAAACAGTAATTAGTGACAAAAAAGTCCCTAGATAAAGAAGGGGAATCCGTGGAAAGTGGATGAGTCAATCGATCAGATCGCATAAGAGGAATCTTGGTTTATTCAGCCCAAACCTAGTGGATTGGTTGAGTTTTTTCCTTCACATTTTAAACTAATTACGCCAGCATTATTTATTAATCACCAGAGATACTCTGATCTGTTTTAGGCTCGCGTGTATCAATTACAGTAGGAGAATTACACTGTCGATTGACGAATTGAACATCAGCATGGAGCCCATGGCATATAGTTCAGACGTTTACATTAACTCGTTTGCAACCGAGATCATGGAGAGAGAAAAGAAAAAAGTGAAAAAAAAAGATTTTCTGATGTAGTCTAACGTCCACGTACCTCTGGATAGCCGACACTCTGAAGATAGCTGGTACTCGGGAAGGAGGGTGCCTGAGCCGCTACAACGGCCAGCGAGAGGGACTGCTACCGCCTTCTCGGCGAGTTGAAAGATGTCCCCGACGTTTCTCAGTAACCTTCCCCCGCGATGTTTCCGAATAAAAACTTCATTCCGAAAAGTTAAAGGACACCTTGCATGTAAAAGGAAAAGAAAACCAATCAACTCCGGTCCCTCCCTATCCCCAGTCGACTCCCCCACTATTTATATCCCCGCCTTCGACGACTATGGTTACGCCTAGTAGTACGCGAATTCCGTTGGGCGCGTCGTCGGTTTTGTTGAGCGTCGGGGGCGACCTGCTCGTCCTCCTGGGGGAGATTCGCTCGCTGATGTCTCTGCAGCATCGGAGGTGGTTAGTCCTTCCTCAACTGCCTCTGCGTTGCTCCCAGCTGCTGTCGCTTTCGAGACGGTGGTCGTTACTCCCGTGGCAGGCACAAGGGGCCCATCATTTTCTTTCCAAATCTATCTCTGGAGACGAAGAACCATGCGACTAGGCTGCGGAAACTAAGGCCTGTAAAATTTTGAAGCCCAAAAGATACAAGGTTGTAACTCTTACACGTGCAAACGCCCCCGTTCGTGCTTAATTACGCTCTCCTTTCATTTCATTGAAGTTTACTAAACTTTTGTGCTCCGGAGAATAACACAAAAAACCACCGTAGAGACTTGATTCAGTACGTGAAAACTATAACAATGCAAATGTGGCCGAAGGTGCTCTATGTTATAAGTACGTTCCTTTATGGTTAGAGGAGAATCCCAAATAGCAGAGAGGAAATATTTCGAATGAAACTAGCCCTTGAAAGTATTGCACGCAGAAGAGAGCTTCATGGTCAAGCCCTATATGACTGGAAAGCGTAGCTCAAAAGAGTATATGACTGGTCAAGCCCCTCCTACTGATGAGATCTCAAAATTCATCACGTATGCAATGATCCCAAGAGTCGAAAGAGTAACCCCCGTCTTTTCAGCCTTCCATTTATCATGGTCCCTGAATTTCGTTAACGAACTGACTCGATTTCACATGCAATCTCACAATATGAAAGCCCCTCAGGAAATGCATCCGCCAAGAGTACGCCGACTTGTCTGTTCCACTACGTAACGGCTCATTTTTCGCTTATTTTTTAATTAAGCGCACGCTTCCACTGATACCAGTTCAACGCGTCAAGTGGTGATCTCACGTATGCCGATCACTTTCGACTCTCCTGCAAACTCCCTATGCCGACTTCAGACCTGTGCGAAATTCCTGTCCTTCGATTCTGATCTTTCGGAAAGTGGAACAAAAAGTAATATTTTTAGAAATAATATCTGCATAAAGGAAAGTGGAACGAAAAATAATATCTTTAAAAATCAATTACCCGTTATATTATGGAGGGTCTCAAAGCAACGACTCAGAGTAAGGCATCAAGATATTCTGGAAAATGATGGGAAATGACTTGCAAGTTGACATTGAGCTGCTGTAATTGAATGGACGGAACACCTCCAAAATCAGTCGTAAAATAAGTATTATATCCGGAAAGGCGGTAGGAAGAGTCGGTGACGTTGGCGACAAATATAATATTTATCTCGATTTAACACGTGCTTTTGATCTCGTGGTATGCATACAACAACTTGAGAGATGGAGAAGGAGAATAATGGAGAAGGGCGAACGAAGAGACAGCCAGAGGGACCCGCCATCCGATGTACTGTAAGTAAGGTTCTCCGGTCCGGTGTGTCGGTGACCGTATTGTCCAGTGTCGGTGAAACCTATACTTTCGGTGATTTGTCATTTGAAATGAAAATAAATTGTATAAGGTTTTTATGTCTCCATAATACGTAAATATAAAAATAAATGTTTCACAAACAAATGATAATAGATTAATACTTCTCAACAACAAATATACAATATATCAAGAATTAAAAATAAAAATCATAAATTTCTGAATTTTAACTTTTAAAAATATTTAAAGAAATAATAGAAACAATTTAATTTTAGATAATCATCTCTCATAAGTTTAAATAGCAAAATTATCTCTCTCTCCCTCTCCTTCTCTCACTCTCCGTCTCACTCTCCATCTCTCACTCACACTCTCTCTCTCTCCCTCCCTCCCTCCCTCTCTCTCCCGCGCTCCCTCCCTTCCTCTCTCTCTCCCGTCCTCCCTCCCTCCCTCCCTCCCTCTCTCTCTCCCGCTCTCCCTATCTCTCTCTCTCCCGCCCTCCCTCACTCACTCTCTCTCTCTCCCGCCCTCCCTCCCTCCCTCCCTCCCTCTCTCCCTCCCGCTCTCCCTATCTCTCTCTCTCCCGCCCTCCCTCACTCCCCTCTCTCTCTCTCTCTCCCGCCCTCCCTCACTCCCCCGCGCTCCCTCCCTCTCTCTCCCGCGCTCCCTCCCTCTCTTTCTCCCGCCCTCTCTCCCGCCCCTCCCTCACTCCGTCTCTCTCTCTCCCGCCCTCCCTCCCTCCCTCCCTCTCTCCCGCCCTCCCTCCCTCCCTCCCTCCCTCTCCCGCCCTCCCCCCCCCTCTCTCTCTCCCGCCCTCCCTCCCTCCCCGCTCTCCCTCCTCCCTCTCTCCTGCTCTCCCTCCCTCCCTCTCTCCCGCCCTCCCTCTCTCCCGCCCTCCCTCCCTACCTCTCTCTCTCTCTCCCGCCTCCCTCTCTCTCTCTCTCGCCTCCCTCCCTCTATCTCTCTCGCCTCCCTCCCTCTCTCTCTCTCCTGCCCTCCCTCTCCTCTCTCTCTCCCTCTCCCTCCCTCTCTCCCCGCTGCGTAACTTTCCTGCATTAAATTCTGTCACTCCCCCTCCCGCTTCCCCCCTCTCTCCCTCTCTCTCCCTCGCGTGGGGAAGAAATTCTATCTCGCGCGGGACAACAGCGAAACCGAAAGCTTCCGGTGACACCGGAAGCGAAAAACTGAAACCGAACCGAAGCCTTCGGTTTGAATTTTTTTTGCCACCGCCAGTGTCGGTTCGGTTCGGTTTTCGGGTGTCCGGTACGGTTTTGGAGATCCTTAATTGGAAGGGCTGTGGGGGATGGCGGCGCGCTCGTAAGATGTGGCGGCCTTTTGTCTCAAGGGCAAGGAATCGCTCCTCAACTTCCCTCACATTGTGAGCGTCATTCCGCGGCCGTTATCCGCTATGCCAAGAGATATACGGGCGGCGGCAGTGGACTTGCGTGACGTTGATTCCAAGAGGATGTCCCGTTCTTCCTCAACTTGGCTACCCTCTTCTGAGGAACGGAAGAAGTCGGGCGATGAGGTTGCACGAATGGAAGACTCCAAGGAAGGGAAAGATATTTGGGATGAGCTCGGGGATTTAACTGATTTTACCCGCACGCTGGCTCTATTTTTTCTTGAATTCTATCAATTGGATGAATCAGAGAAGATAGAAAAACAACTAGAAACAACAATAATTAAGTGAAGAGAACAATATTCTTCATGTTGCTTAGAGTCCAAACTCCGATTCTTTTATAAGCACAGATCGAGAACTTGGTACCGCTAGCTACAGTGCTAACGACCTGAAGATGGATCGTTTTAGAGAAAGGAAAGGAATAAAACAAAAAAAGGTCTTCAGCATTTCATTGAATGCTCCTCTTCAAGCTCCATCAGCTGCTGATTCTCCTAAGATCAACTCCAACAATCTCCCCTTTGATCTTAGGATTACTTTCCGACATCAACCACGCTAGTCAACTCGCAAAAATGAGAAAACTTAACTCGATGTTCATCCATTGGGATATGATGAACTTCCACCGAACATTCCTGCGCACGTGTTCTAAAATAATGACACCTTATCTTGATATGTTTTGAATGACTATGAAATGCAGGATTTTTGGCTAGATCAATAGCTGATTTGTTGAGGAAGAGCTTTGGCAGCTTGAGGTTCTGCCCAGTCAACTCCTTGACTAACTGAAAACAGCCAAACTCCTAGACAAGCTGCAAGAGTGAGAGATATGTACCGCGCTTCACACAATGATAGATTCACAATTCTCTACTTTTGTGACACCCATGTCACTACATTTCCTCCTGAAAGAAGAGTAGGGCTGAGGTGCCTCTTTCTATCATCCAAATCACCTCCAAAATCATTGACCAAATACTCCTTTGGCTCTTGCAAGATGCTCTGAAGACAGATTTTCCTTGTACCTTCTAAGAAAACCTACACTGAACATCAAATCGCGCCGGGTGTCAGTTAAATACCTCAATGTGCTCATCAAACTTTTGGATGAGAAAAAATCCTAATTTTGTCCTTCCTTCTGACAAAGAGACGGCCTTAGGTCTCTGTGATGGATTGAAGTCTTGCATTTTAAAATCAGAAAGAATTTTCAAAGCCAACGATTTTTGAGAGAGTATAATCTCCCCTTCAATTTGTTGAACTTGAATGCCCATATAAAAACTTAATAGTCGGAGATCAGATGTCTTAAACATCTTCTTCATCATTAGTTTGAATTCTTTGATTTTCTCATGACTGCTCTCATAAATAAGTCATCCATATCCACATATAACCTTATAAAGCCCTTTTCAATTTATAAACCAGATGTTCTTTAGCTGATGTTTCATATCCTTCAGTTTGGTACACATAGATATCTTTAATGATTCCTCCATTGAGAAATGTTGTCTTCAAATTCATATCATGGATTTTCCATCCATGGTAAGTTGAGATGGCTAGAAGGACTCTATCTGTCTCTAAACTTAACACAAGTGCAAATACATCAGTGAAGTCTATGCTATAGATTTGAGAAAAACCCTTTAAAACAAGATTGGTTTTGTGCTTGATGATCTGCCCATCAAAATCTTGTTTGACCTAAAAGAGCCATTTTAGGCAAATTGGTTTGCGTAGGAGGTAGAACCAATTTCCCACACAATTTTCTTCACAATTTACTTCATTTTATCATCTATGTCTTCTTTGCAAAAATTTTAATAAAAATTGGTGGCCTACGACCCCCGTCGTCACCGAGGCACGACACGACGGCACCGGAGGAGCCGACACCCACACGCGCCCAGCCCCCATGACAGGTGAGGACGAAGGATGTCGAGTTTCACTACACTCCTTGAGGACTTCGTCTCGCCCCACTCCGAGCTCGCACATGTGGATCTATCTTCTTTCCACATTTTGAACTTTATCGGCCCTCACGTGTTTTAGCGGGCCCTCATTTATCTCCATCTCCCTTTTGGGATTCTCAATGGATCCTCCCCTTTCAGGCCGCACTCACGAAGCCCCTCTTTTGTGGACCTTTATTTTTATGATTATGTTAGGCTTTAGGGTGGTGGGTGACGAGACGAGACCGCGAGGTCGTCGATTTCACACGGTCTCGTGTCAAAAATAATACCGAACTTACCAATTTGGGGAATTAAGAGAGAATTGAGGGGTATAATGGTAAATACGGGTCGAATCCACAGGGAATTTAGGTATTTTCGAGATATCTTTTAGAATTTGGTCAAATTGGACGATGAATTGAGGTGAGAAATTAGGGAAAATGGTGTTTTTGGAAAGAAGACTCAAAGATCTATCCGTGGAATCAAAAATCACTCGATTTGGATTAGTAATCACGGAGAAATCAAAGATGGAAGTGGAGAGAAATTTCAGAACTCGCGAAGAACACACTTGAAATTAAAATGAAATTAAACATAAATTAAAGTCCTAATCCTAAAATTGATGATACACGACGATAGATAAGAGGATAAACTTGTATTCTAACCCGAGATAACGATCGAATCGATCCAATTGATCGCCGGATCGACAGCTCTTCATTCCGCGAATTCAAACGTGAACATCGGTGTTCAAGAGACAAATTCTCCTCACTCGATCGTCGAAATCTCTCTTATAAACACTCCGTGGACGCGGAATCTTGTCTAGAAGCGATTACAAGAGAGAGATTCAAGAGAGAATGCAAATAGATATGTCAATTAGATCAAAACTCCCAAGAATACATCAAAACGACGAAGAACAAGGCTATTTATAGCCCAAATTGGGCGAAACCGTCCGATCAATGCGTTAGGCTTGATCGACGGTTCAGATTAAACTTTTAATAGATGAAACGTTACGAACAGATCGTGGCCGTCGGATTGTTGATGGACGCTCCAGATTAGGCCACGTGTGAGGCGTTATAAAACGCCTAGAAACGGTGCCCGTTAGATCGCGATCTAACGGCTGAGATGCGGTCCGCGTGGATGCATCTCGGCCGTTATAACTCCTGGAAAAACGCACATGTTTGATTGATCTCCGGTGCGCCAGGGGTCCACGCGATCGACGCCATGAGATGCTGCCACGTCGCATAGATCATGACCGTTATAACTAGCCCAATCAAGCACGTGTTGATTTGATCGATCGTGGGCGATGCTCACGCGATCAACGCGTGAGATCAAAGCGCTCATTTGATCCGACGATTCTCCTCGCGCCACGTCACCTGAAACAAAAAGAGTGTGGATTAGTCCCACACGGAGGATGATTTTGAAACCGTCGGGTTTTAAATAACCCGACGGTTTATATGGGTATGACCTTCCCCATATAGGGGAGGACAAAGACCCCTTTTATATATGATAACTTATAAATATATATGATATATACATGCGCCACGTAGGCGCGCTGCGTGGGACCGCGTGGCGCTGCCACGTGGCCTTGCGTGCCACGTCTCATCCACGCGGGCCCCGGCGGCCATATTTTTAATTTTTATTTATTTATTTTTTATTAAAAATCGAAAATAAAATCATAGAAAATTCAGAAAAATACAGAAAAATCCTAAAAAAATTCTAAAAAAATCATATCTTTTTAAAATACAACTCCAAATTAATCCAAATTTCTTTCATTTGATCTGAAATTTAATTATCTATCATTCTAAAAATTCAAAATATTTAAATAACAAGAGATTTAATTTATATTTCAAAAATACATTCATTTTTAAAAGATTTTAACCTTAGAAAATTAAATGAATGTTCATAAAAATAATTTCTCTTATTATTTAACTTTAAAAACCATTCATAATCTCAAGTAAAGATGGGTTATAAAATTATTTATTCTTAATTCATCATAATTAACCCTAATTTAGTGTATTTTGAGATTATGACATAAATATGCATAGAATGATAAAAATGCACTCAAAGTATGATAATATGCACATAAATGTAATGTTTTATGCCTTAAATTGCACGAATAATCATGTTTTATCATGTTAAGATTGCATATTATCAGTGGGCCTCAAGTGGGCCCTTTCCCCTCTCGGTCCATCTTGGGCTCTATAATAGGGGAAGGGACCCCCCCATAAACCCTAGCTGTCATTTGAGAAAAGAAGGAGTGTTCTCCTGCGTGAGTGAATACTCGAGAAAGATTGAGGAAGGAGACCAACTGTTGTCGTCGCCGCCGCCGCGCCCGCCGTCGCTATCGCCCCTCCCCTTGCCGCGATCACGAGGACGCCACCGCAATCGTCGTTGCTGATGCTGCCGTACGCAATCGTGTCGCCTCCGCCATTGCCACACCTAGAGCTGTTGCCCGCCCAAGCCACCACCGCCGCTGCTCCGGATCCCGCCGTCCGTTCGTCCCTCCCCCTCACCAGGACGCCGTCCCGCCCCCCTTTGCAAGACGCCTCCCTGCGCCCCTACCGAGGACGTCGCCTCGAGTCCCTTGCCCAGGGCGCCACCCACGCACGCCGGTAGGCTGCTGCTCCTGAACCCCTACCCAGGACGCCCCTCGTGCGCGCCCATCTAGCTGCCGCCCACACCCCCTGACCAAGACGCTGCCCGCGCGCGCCCGTCCAACTACCGCCCACACTTCGCGCCCCTCCGCAGGACACCGCGCCCCCCTGACCAAGACGGCTGCCCATCCGGCTGCTGCCCACGCCCCCCTGACCTGGTCGCTGCCCTTTCGCGTCTGTTTGGCTACCGCCCATGCCCCCCTGCCCAAGACGCCGCTTGAGCACGCCGTGTCGGCTGCCGCCCGCGCCCCCCTAACCAGGACGCTGCGTCGTGCCCAAACTGATCACCGCCCGCGCCTCGCCCGGGCGGCCACTCGGGCCCTTGCTTGATCGCTGCCCGTGCCCCTATCGGGCTGGTGATTGCGCTTGCCTCAAGGCATCTCTTCGTCTGCTCCGGTCACGCCCCACATCTACCACCGGCCGCGCCCATGCCCGCCTTGGACAATGCTCGCTTGGCCATCGATCGCGCTAGCACTCATATTTGGTGGCCCGTGCGGCCAAGACCTGCTCTCATTTCCGGCCGCATCGCCCCCACGCCTGCGCTCAGGCCCACGCACCCGCAAGCTTGGTTGCTCCTCACCACGTCGAGGACTTCACGTGCTCACAGCGACGCCGACCCGGCCCTCTTCTATCATTCGTTCATGCTGCGTATGAGCGATCTCCCTCGTCATGACAGACCAGGCTTGCTCCTTGCAGGTTAGGCATGCATCCCCTTTCTTTATTTTGAAGTACTTTTATTTCTTCCAATATTTCTCGCACTTGCTTCCACCCCCATCGGGGCCTAGTTCAGGTCAGTTGATAGGATGACTCAAGTGGATTGAGACCGTGGTCCAATCCGTTGAGTTGATCGTCGAGATCCCCTCCACGACCCAAGGCCCAACACCAACGAGGACATGGACCTACGGGTCTCCCAGATTGACACTACTTGGCGCACTCTAGGAGCTTCAAAGACGATGTGCAGGAAGGCAGTTGTTTGTAGGCATTGATAGATCATTTCATCATCGTAGATCGTCATAGGGTATCCATTCCCTAGATTCACCTTTAGTACTTCGTTGCATGATCGGATTTATCAGCCTGGTCCTACATCAAAAAGCCTTATTTACTAGAGTCGGGTTCTTCTTCTTCTCTAAGATGATAAAGCTCATGTTCAGTAATATGATAGGTATTTTCATAGAGTTGAGAGAGACTGTTGAATCTCCTTGGTTGAGGATACTCAGAGGTTGAAGATTGAGTTGAAGAGCTTGGATGACTAATTGAACTTTCCATAGGTTTAAGCTTCAGTCCCTTTACCACTTTTCTCATTGTTGACCAGGTCAAAATTGAAATCAGAAAGATATGAAGGAGACCGGTTTGTTTTTTGAACTTGACTAGAATTCTCCCAATTCTAGCTCCTCTCTTCCTCCAAAAACAACATCTCTTGTGATGTGGATGGTCTTTAAAGTTGGGTGATAGGCCTTTTACCCTTTTGTACCCTTCTCATATCCTAGGAAAATCATTGGAGTGCTTTGATCATCGAGCTTCTTTAGATTTCCAACAAGATTAAAAAAATTTTCAACTTTGGGTTTTCTTTATGTCCATGCTTCATAAGGCATTCTTTTTTTGGCAAGGCTTTTTTAGGAGCTCTACTTAGAAAATGAACAACAATATTGGTTGCTTCTCCAAGAAAAAGCTTTTGGCAAGTCTTTTGTTTTTAGCATCGGCCTTAGCATATCTAAACTCATTATGTCCTTCTCATTTTGTTTTTAGGATACTAGTGAGTAGTGAGCTGCCTTTTGATGTTGTCTCCAACACCTAAAGAAGAGGAAATGTTTGTGTTGAATTCTCCTCAATTGTTTGTCCTTGAAAAGCTAATTCTCAATAATTTATTAGATGTTTCTAGTGATTTAAAACTTTTGAAGGCTTCAAATGCCTTTGAGTTCTTCTTTAGTATATATATCCACATCATCCTTATGAAATCATTAATAAGGAAAGGCAAATATTTTCTACCAAGTGTTTTAGGGTCAATAGGCCCAGAGAGATCTCCATGTGTTACCTCTAGAGCACTCAAGGATCTAGAGGGGATGATGATGGAAATGAAGACCCTACTTGCTTCAAAAAATATCAAATCCAAGCATAAATTACAATTTGTGTCTACCTTAAAAAGTCATCTAACCATTTCTTGAGATGAAAACATTATTAGGTAAGTGAAGTTCAGATAGTCGTACCTTTCGTGTCATAGCCACTATGATGTGGGACAAAATAGGAGAATCAAAATTTCTCAAAGAGAAGTGTAAGGGATGGTATTTTGATAGAGGGATGTTATGAATTTTTAAGATTGGTGACCTTGAGCTCGCTAGGTTTAATCCCACAATTGGTGAGGAGAGAGATCATTTTTAATAACCTCGAAGTGGAGTTTCTATTCAATGAATCAGACCAAATTTCACAAGCAATGTGCATGAATACCAAAATATATGATTAGAGGCTATACTAGGGTTCAAAAAAATCCTAAGAGCAAGAGATTTTTGGGGAAGGATGTTCTATCACACAAAATGAGAGGAATGAGAGTACCTTGATGGAGATTCTTGACTGATGTGACCTTGTTAGGGCAAAATTTGAAATCTCCTTCTTGATTAATTCTTGATTTGAGAGAAAAGAGAGAAGGGAATGAAGAGGAATGATGGAAAGAGGAAAATAGGAGAAGAATGAGAAGGGGGAATGGAGAAATGAAGGGTGTATGTTGTGGAGAGGAAGTACAAGAGGGATGGAGAGGGGAAAGTTATGGATTGGTGTGTGGATGAGAGAAAATGAGAAAGAGAGGGGGAGGGTAATTCGTGGAGAATGAGAGAGAAAGAGAAGGGGAATAATAAAAATTCAAACTTTTTGAAATTTTAAATTATGAGAGAGAGTTTCACAAGATCCACATAAATAGGGGAAGAGAGATAATTGTTCAACCCTTGAAAGGATGTGTCTCTTCAAGGGGTGCCACCTTTTGAGGAGAAATTTCTATCCTCTTGAAAGGATGCCTTAAAAAGCCACTTGACAAGATGTGAGGGTTCCATTTGAAGGGTTTTAATTGGTAGAAATTTTAGGGGTAATTTGGGTATAGTTATCTATCCTAAAGTCATGGGTTCAGGTTGACGTGGTCAAAGAAGGATCTATGATACAAATAACTTGAAATTTGGGAATCTAAAATTGGCTCCTATAATTTAGGAAGATGATTTGATGGTCAAAGGGGTTCCTAAATTTTAGGAAAGCGTTTGACTTAGTTAAAGTGATGCAGGACGCGGTGGTGAAAACCCTCGTGCCTGATCAATGGGGACTGAGGTTGACCGGAGGTAGCCGGTCAAACCTAACCTATGGGTAGGCGAATCCTAGACTCTAAATACGACTTCTAACCTAAACCTAAGTGCAAGCAGGCGGGCCGATCAGCAGAGGCGACTCCTGGTGACCCGGGGAAACTCGCGATGATGGGTAGGGTGAGATACTCTCGATCCACGACCGGAGGCGTGGAAGTCGCTCGTCGTGGAGTAGCCAAGAGACTGCAGCTCACGCTCAGTGATGGACCTGACGCTCGCGTGGGAAATCTCGAACCTATATCCGTACTACCCTACCTACGTCGTCCGACGGCGGTGGAGACAGTAAAAGAAACACTTCGAAAAAGTAATTGACTTTAAAATGAAGGGGTTGAAGCTAACCTGCGGGGCGGGATACCCGGTGGGTCGTGGGCTTAGTGGAGAGTCGTCGCATGCTGGCGGAGGCCAGCCGGAACGCGGTGATCCCGGGGAGGGACGGGCGTACGCGTGGGTACGTGCGCGACGGTCCGAGGGCATGGAGTTGCGCGGTGAAGGGGTGCGGGCACGGCAAGCAAGTCACGGCGTGGCGGCAGATGCGGGGCAGCAGCGGGTGCGATCACAAGTAGTAGGGGTAGGAGCGGGCCGCAGGCGTGGGCGCGGGCGAGTGAGTGAGGAGTGGACGCGATCTGCCGGGCGCGTGCCTGGACTCGGACTCGGGAGGGCAGGATGGCAAACGCACACGCGGACCTTGGCTGACCACGGGCGTTCGATCGCGGCGGGGACGGGAATCCCAGCGGTGCGGCGGTCAGGCGAGCGTGTGCAAGGCACAAGCGTTCTCGCGGAGCCGCACAAGGAGTGCTCGGGCAGCAGCAAGGGAGTCCAACGCGTGAGAGCGTTGGCGACCAGCGGCAGGAGCGTCACCAGGACAACGGGACGAGGAGGAACGGGCAGCGTAGCGGAGTCAACCGGCGACTTATGGAGATTCGCGGGAGCGGCAGGTTGACTTCCCGCAGGGGCGTGGATGAGAGCGGCCGAGACAAGGGGAGGGGTGAGGAAATGTGAGTCTCGACTTGAATTTGACAGGGGTCTCTGGGGATGGCTGGGAATTTGAGGGCAGGGGGATTCCACGGAGATGGATTCGCGAGGCGCGAGGATTGCGGCGCGAGAGATGAGCTGGGGACGTGGAAAGGGTGAGCAAAAATTTCGGGTAAGGGAGTAAGGTGCGGTCGACAAGGGGTGTAGAACTTGGGTGATGGGAATGGGGGGATAGGAGAGGGCGTCGAGTGGAATTCGGCGGGCTTTGACTGGAATTCGGGAAGGAAGAATGAATTTCGTGAAGGGTGAATTCGCGGAGGGTGAATTCTGCGATGGGTGAAATGGGAATGATTCGGCAGGAATTTCGGAATTGAATTCAGCTGGAAACGGGATTTCGGGGGAAGGGAGATGGAGTGGATGGAGTCGGCGGAAGGGCAGGGGAAGTTTCGAGGGGGGGGACGGCGGACCTGCGGGTATGTGACGCGAGGGGGGGGGTGTTGGGGAATTGGAGTGGACAAAATCGCAAATAGCGGGAGGGGAATTCAAGTTGAATTCTGGGAAAGATGCAGGGAATTCGGGGGTTCGTCGGAGCGTTTGGGAAGAGAAATTCAGATGGCGTTCGATGGGGATGAGGGACGAGGATTGATTCCGTTCAGAAGTGGGAATTTGGGGGGACACGTAGGGGAGGGTTGGTGGGACGAGATCGAGCGGGATCGCAGAGGAGGGGGTAATTTAATTGGCAAGGGCGGGGTGGAGGCGATGGGCGTCGAGTGATGGGTGAGCGCGATCGTGCGAGAGAGAGAAGTTTGTGCGTCGTGGGAGGGGAAGGAAATGCTGGGCGACGGGATAGAGGAAATCGAAATTGCGGAGGTGGAAAATTCAGGATCAGAAGGGAGAATTCCGCAGGGTCGCGATGTAGGAGAGAATTGGGATGTTGGAGTGGGCGAAATCGTGGGTAGAGAGAGAGGGAGAGAGGGAATCAGGTTGAATTCTTGCGCGTGAGGAAGGGGATGGAGGTTTCGTGGAGGGGCTTGGCAGCGGACGGAGGAGGATGGTGGGGGGAAGCGGCAGATCTCGCCGGAGTGAGGATGGATGGGGAAAAACCGGGAAGTGGGGGAGTTCGCCGGGAAGGGGGAAATGGAGGAGAAGGTCGTGGAGGGGCTGCGGTTGGTGGTTCGTGGAGGAGAATTTGTGATGAGGAAAATGAGGGGGTTTGGCCGCGGACGGTGGAGGGGACGCTGGAGGGGAAGCTTGAGGATGGCCGGAAATGGGGAGGAGGAGCTGGAGGAGAGGCTTGCCGGAGGCTTGCCGGAGATGGAGGTGGAGATGGTGGCGGAGATGGTGGCGGTGCAGCGATCCGGGGGCGGCGGATTATTGAGGTGTCCCCACCACACTAAGAGTTTTCATTGATTTGAAGAAAATTATCACTAATATCCAACTTTAATAAATAAGGTCTACTTGAGCTTCTTTGAAATTTTCTGAAAAGAAAATCTCTCTAATCAAGAGTGGTAAGAATATCATTTTTCAAGTGAATATTGCAGCCTTTCTTCATCCAATCTTATGAGATTAAGGATGTAAGCCTTTGAAGATGGAGTAAAGAGAATGTTCTTCAAGGTAATGTGAGAATTATCTCAAGAATTGAGAAGAAAGGTACCTTTGCCTTCAATGGAGATCCTTGAATTATCTCCAAACTTGACTTTGCCTTTGTAGGTTTCATGAAGTTCATAGAAAAGAGCTTTCTCACAAGTCATATGTCCACTTGCTCTAGTGTTAAGATAGCACAAACTAGTGTAAAAATCTTATTGAGAGATGCCTTGCAGTAAGAATTCATTAAATCCTCGAAGGCCATAAGAAGAGAAGATTCTATTTCTTCTTCAACCAAATGCACTTTCTCTTCTTTATCCTCTTAGGCCTTTCTTTTTGGGTTTTTGCAGAATGTCCTTTCCCTTGACAGTTGTAGTAGGTAACTTTAGATTTACCTCTTGGTTTTTCTTCATCTTCACTTTCAGCAATTTTAAATCTACATCTTGCTCAGCCTCTACCGCATCCTTTGCCATTTCTACAGCCATTTTGTTTGACTATGAGCTTTATGTATCCTTTTTCTTGGTTTTACCCAAAGCTCTAACTAAAAGAGCCTTTTCTTATCTTTTAGGTGTGAGATCTTTGAGCTTATCTTCACATAGTTTTAAGGTACCTTTCAAATTTTGAAGAGTGATCATGTTGAGTTCTTTAAATTTGGTCAATAAGTGTAGTAATAGAATTGAATTCACTTGAGATAGTCCTTAAGATCTTGGAGGCAACTTCAAAATCAAAAATCACCTCTTCGCAAGGCTTCTTAACTCAATCACTAAGCAAGACACCTTATCAAAGAAGCTGAGATTAGTTTGTCTTCATCCACGGTGAGGTTTTCATAATCTATTCTAAGAGATTATCTCAAGCCTTGTGAAGTTGAGTCACACCTTTGCTCTTGATCTTCAAGGTATTTCATGTTTCCATGGACGCTCTTTCTATATCAAGTTCACAAGCGACCTCATCACAGATCACACTAAAAAGAATCGGCATCACTCGAGGATCTTTCTTTCTTGATGTAGTCTTTGATTTCATAACATCTCACAACTCCAGACCTTCAAGGTGTGAGTGCATACATAATGCCAACAAGGAAATAAGGAAGGGACCCTAATAACATGCAAATTATACACAAAATTACATGACTATTAATGCAAATTAAGGCATAAAACATTCCATTCATATTTGGAGAATATATCTATCATTCTATGAAACTTAAGTTATAATCTTAAAATGCACTAATTTAGGGATGATCATGGATAATTAAGAGAAAAATTTAAAGATTAGATTATTCCCATCTAGATTGAAGATTATAATTAGGTTTTAATGTTAAATAATAATATAAAATACTTTTTATACTCTCATTTATTTTTCTAAATTTTATTTTCAAAGAGAAATGAGTGTATTTTTTAAATAAAAATTTATTCTATTTTTCTTTAAATAATTTGAGTTTTGATAATGGTAGATAATTTAATTTCTGATCCAAAATAATAAATTTGGATTAATTTGAAGTTTTATTATGAAAGTTATGAATTTTGTAATTTTAAGGATTTTTTTAGAATTTTTCTATTTGTTATAAATTTAATTCGATTTATTTTGAATTACAATGAATAAAATATTATATTTTTTATTGCATGCTGATGTGGCGCAGGCAAAAATGTGGTGCCACGTGGCGGCATAATGAGAACGCCACATGGCACACATGTGTTCATGTGTGTGCGCGTGTGTGTGCGCATGTGTGCATACGTGTGCGTGTGATTAATGAGAATAAGTACCCTTTTTAAGATTTTTTCTAATCTCATTAATCACTCATCTCTTATATACTTGTGCATTCCCTTTAATTGTTTTCATGTGAGATTATGTTTTTCTGTTTGTGTGCGCAAGTGATGTGGGGAAACGTGACGCGTGCGATCGAGCGATTAAATCGCGATCGTCGATCTTCACTTAAGCGAAGAGGTACACTGCAAAATCTGGTTGGGCAATGATTCATTTTAAAACATTTCAATCTCAGCCGTTCATCTGAAAAGTTATATCAACTAAGATTAAATGCACTCGATGGACATTGATGGACGTGTGGCGATATCTCAGATGTAGATTTTTTATCGTACAGACGTGAGACGATTCTTCTTCGCACGGGACATGGAAAAATCTAGGCACTTCATCTTCGATCGAATGGATGCGACTTAATAGAAACGCTTTGCATCCAAGCCTTTCATCTTAGCTATTGATTGAAGATAAAGAGTCAAATCCAACAGCCATGTCCAACTTTGCTTATAAATTGTCATGTTCTTTGACGATATAAATTATTCTTGTACATTTCGAGTAAATCAAACTGTTTAGATAATTAGTTGGTGGCGTACGACCCCCGTCGCCACCAAGACACGATACCACGGCGCCGGAGGAGCCTTTTTGCGCGCGCGGATCTATCCGCTTATCTTTACTTCTTTATTTCTTTATTATGGATCTTTTGACCCGCACGTGTTTAAGCGGGTCCTCGTTTATTTCTTCTCTCCCTTTAGGCTTCCGGGTGGGTTCTTCCCTTTTCGGGATCCCATTTGTGAAGCCCATTCTTCTTTGTGAACCTTTTATTCTATTTCTATGAGTATGGGTGTGGGTTGTGGGCCTCAAGTGGGCCCTTTCCTCTCTTGGCCCAACAAGGGCTCTATAAGAGGGGAAGGGACCCCCCCACAATCCCTAGCCGTCATTTGAGAAAAAGAAAGGAGTGCTCTCCCTCTCAAGTGGCTGCTCAAGGAAGGCCGGGGAAGGAGTCCAACCGCTCGTCGTCGCCGCCGCCGCCGCCGCCGCCGCTGCCGCCGCCGCCGCCTGCCGCCGCCGCAGCGACCGCCGCCACTCCTTGCCCCGGCCACGTTGATACTTTCTGCTGTTGCTCCAGCCGCCGCCGCCGACCTAGCGCCGCCGCCGCCGCCATCGAGCCGCCGCCGCCGCCCTTGCTCCGCCGCCGCCGCTGCCGCTCGGGCATCGCCCCTACCATCTCCCCACCTTCCTCACCATCTCCGGCCAACCCCGCTTCTCCTCCGGCGAGGTCTCCTGCCTCTCCCGGCCAGCTCCTCCCCCTTCCTGAGATTTCGCCCTCTTCTCGTTCCTCCTCCACGGATCTCCAATCCCTCCTCCGCTCCTCTTCCGCCAACATCTCCCCAGCGATCACCACCCTCCCCTGCAGACTCCCGATTTCCCGAATTCCGTTCATCCCCACGACCACCTCCCTTCTTCCCGGCTTTCCCCCTCCCCCATTTCTCCTCCGTGGAGCAAACACCCCTCTTTCCCTACTCCACGAAATCGCCCGTCCCGACGATCCCCGTTATTCCCCTCCTCCATCCCGGCTGAAACCCCTCCCCCAATCTCGCCGTCCCGTCCGCCTCCAGCCCGTCGTCCCGCCCTCTCCGACGCCTTCGAACATCTCCGCGCCCCTTCCGCCTCGAGATTCGCCCTCCCTGCCTTCTCCACCCGATCCACCGCCCAGCGAGCCCGCGGCCGCTCCGGACTCGCCGCCCCGAGCTCCCAATCGCCGCGCACGCTCGCCGCGCGCCCTGACCCCCTGTGCGAAACCCTAATCGAAAGGTCGGAAATGAACGATTCCCGCTGAGTCAACTCAGCGGGAATCGTCCGTCCGACCGCCCATCTCGCCCGGTCTCACTCGGATCGCGGAACGGCCCGAGCCCGCCTGAGCCGGACTGACCGCCCTATCCAGCCTGGCCGCCCAGATCGACCCAGCCCTGGCCTGCCCGAGACGCGCCCAAGCTGACTGGTCCCAGCTAGGCCAAACCGGCTCGACTCCGCCTCGGTCCGAGACTCGCTGGCCCACCATCACCGATCCGAGACGGCCGACCCGGCCCAACCCCTGACTCAGGCCGGTCTTGACCGCCACTGGTCCGAGCCGGTCCAGCACTGGCTCAGACCGGCTTGACTCAGCACGGCCTGACCGGCCTGGGCTACCCCTAACCGGTCCGTAACCGGTCCAGGACAGCCTCAGCATCGCCCTGAACCCAGCCTGCACCGCTTGAACCGCCTGGAACCCCACCCTGCTGGGCGCACACGCCCCGCCGTCCCTCGCCGACGCCGCCCTCCTCCGCCGGGCTCGCTGCGGCAGCTGCGAGCCGCGACCTCTCTCACCCTCAACCGAGCTGATCGCCCCTCCGCGCCAACCGCCAACTCGCCTCGGCGTCCGGCCTCGCTGCCGCGCCCGACGACCTCCCTCGCCCTCGACTGACTGGGCTCTGCGCCCCGCAGGTTAGCTTCGACCCCTCTTTTCGAGTTAATCACTTTTTCGAATCATTTCCTTTACTTGTCTCCACCGCCGTCTGACGACGTAGATAGGATAGAGCGGATATAGGATCGAGATCTCTCACGCGCACGTCGGATCCGCACGAGCGTGGGCTGCAGCCTCCTGGCTATTCCACGACGAGCGACTTCCACGCCTCCGGACGTGGATCGAGAGGATCTCACCCTACCCATCTTCGCGAGTTTCCCCGGGTCACCCGGAGTCGACTCCGCTGATCGGCACGCTTGCCTGCACTTAGGCTTAGGTTAGAGGTCTCATACTTAGGGTCTAGGATTTGCTTATCCATAGGTTAGGTTTGACCGGCTACCCCCGGTCAACCTCATTCCCATTGATCAGGCACGAGGGTTCTCACCACCGTCGTCCTGCATCATTAGTCCTTGAATCTCTTTATTTCTTTCTCTTCTAGACTCATATCCACATCTAGGGAATGCTTGAAATTAAGATTTCGTCGAAAGAATAGGGAGAAATCGCCTCTTGAATGCTGAATTTTGTCTTCGTAATCGCAGAATTAAAAGCCTTTGATCCGCTTATCAATTGGATCAATTTAAGCACGACTTTGAATTAAATTATGCATCTTCCTCCTAATCTTTCATCATGTATCATTAGATTATAACTGATAATAATAGATTAGTCAAATTTTAGATTTTATTTTGTTTTTCTTTCTCTTTACGTTCGATTTTCTATCTAATTTTTGCTCTTTGATTTCTTCGCAAATCTTGATCCAAATCAAGCGATTTTTGATTCCGTAGATTCGTCTTTGAGTTTTCTTTCCAAATCTACTAAAATCTCTGATTTCTCACCTTAGTTCATTGTGTTATTTGATCAAATTGCAAAGAGTTTCTTAAAAATACCTTAATTCTCTATGGATGTGAGTCCGCGTGTATTCAAAGACTTTGTGGATTCGCTTTGTGAGGCCCCTTTTATGTTATTATGGACTTTGCAGTTCCATAATCCTAGTGAAGAGACTTGTATCCTTTAGGGTATAAGGATCTTCCAACCCCAATAGAAAAACAAATTCATAGGAAGTAAAGTCCAAATTGAAATCATGATATCTCACGATCCTGCTAGCCTTTTGAGCTAAAATTTATTTGGTAGAATAATCAATTTTTTTCTCTATCTCCTCATAGTGGCTGATTTAAGAAATGGTATGAAAAACCTACGGTTTTTTATCTTTCTTTAGACACTTCTAGCAATTTTTAGACAGAGGAAAGAGCGTATTGATTAATCGTATGTATTATACCATACATCATTTTTAGAGAGCTTCTTCTCTTTTCTATTCATTCCTCATGTTGGATACTAGCCACCAACCTTGAGCAAGATCTCTAGACTATCAAACAAATGATTGACAATGAAGCATCACTAGAGTGAGTTCTTGATTTTGAATATATAGATTAAGACAATCTCTTTCTGATCTATGTCTATAATTCTATCTTTTCAACTTCCAAAGCTTAAGTTTCAACCCTCAATCACAATTTCCTTGTCCAATTAAGAATTTTTAACCTTCCATACAAGATTTGGAAGTGCTTGATAGGATCATTGCATCTTTTGTGTTCCTCTTACTTCTTCTACATAAAAACACAAAAAATAAACCCTCATTTGAATATTTTAACCTTCCTACTTGTGGATTTAAAGTTGACTCACCATTGTTCTAAATTTAAGATCCATTTCAAGTATTTGAGTATAATATTTTATTCATGAACTGACATTTTTGGTGACCTTGACTTTACGCTTATCAATGGTGCTGCAGTCTATTGTGATGCCAAAACTTTTCTTAGGGCTAGATGAGAGAGGAGAGAGGAGACAAGAGAGGGTGAAGGTTAATTATTTTTTTATGATATTTCTAAGGAAGACTTAATAGATCTTGTTGCCCAAGAAATGAGAGTTCATGGAGAGGTGTAACATCATAGAATTCAAGGCGATTTGATGGCCTCAACTAGGAGTGAGAAACATCAACGGTCCAAATCATTCCAAATTCAAAACTTGATGTATGATGATCCAAATGGAGTTTTGGGAAAAAAATTTATAGCCAGCTTCACCTTTTTGTGCTCTTTCCATCTGTACCCTTTGGTCAAATGAAGGGGACAAAAAATTTAAGGTTTTTTTACACGTAATAGTATACCTCAAGCATTGGCACGAACGAAATAAGGTTGCTATGGATCCTTATATGCTATCAAATCATCATTTATGGTGAGTTTCTTCCTTTTTTTTCATTCCTCGTGCTGGATGTAAGATTCAAAACAAAAGTATTGGGAGGGTAAGATATTGATCACACATAGATTAGGTTTTTATTTCTCTTGATTTTCAATCTTCTTTATCATGAAATTTTTTTCAAAAACATTATAATCATCTCTGATCTAAAATATTATGATCTTTGAGAAAACCTTTGAATGTTTTGGATCATTCTCAGCTCACGTCTGCTCATCACTTATTCCTAATCTTTTCATCGATCAGATCCATTTTCTACCAAAAATCTTACATTCTTATTTAGAGCTAGTGAACGTCCTCTTTGTGGTTCAACCCCTTTCTCACTAGGTTATTTTTTTATTAAGGAGTAAATCTTATTAGTTTTATTGTATAATTTTGATTTGCTAAAAAAACATAATTAAACCCTTAAAATATACTTATCATTAATTGTCACCACTATGACTTGTGTGGTGTTCCTTACTCATCGAAGGTGAGTTTTCAAAGTGGAAAAGATTGATGTAGCCAATACCCTAGCCCCACCATTGAGCTGAACTTCATCTAACTATACGATTTATTTTCCAGCTCTTTTCATAATTTTCTTCCTTTTCTTTGAAATTTTAAATTTAAATTTCTCACTCCTCAGAGGCTTATTAATTGACAACCAGTATACTAGAATCACCATGCATGTATTGTGTTAAGATTTCTTCTTCGTCTCAAAAGTGTTTCTTAGAGAGTAAAGTGGGAGACAAAACTGCCATTAGTTATGTCCATCAAATAGGCCATACAAACTACACAAAGTGAACTCCACATAAATGAACTCCATCTAAGTTTGTTGGCTGAAGAAACCAAGACTAACAATATTGGGTCTGATTTGTAGAGTTAATGTCTTTTGCCTTGGTTATTAATGGTCCTCTTCTCTTCTTAGGAAAAGGTTGAAACCTGGGCCTGCACATTAGGATCTCCCAAACGGATCATTTAATGATTATCATAGGAATATATGCTCTTCTGAAAAGGGTGTTTAATAACTTCCAGTACGATTAATTGGTGAAGTGTAATATGCGGATCTGTGCTGGCTATAAAGATGGAAATGAATACGATAATATAAAGGATCAGATCATACCGATAACAATTAAAGGCTAGCGCGTTGATAAGCTAGCACGATAACAATTATAATCACAGGAAATAACAGAATTCAAGAAAAAATAGAGCCAGTGTCGGGGTAAAATCTCAATTTTTCCACGGGTCATACACCCATATGTCATCGGTCCAAAGCTCGCCAGGGGAGAATGGCCAAGAAGAGCATAGCTCTCCCAGCACTTCCCTCTCCTGCGACGGCACAAAGTCACAACTTTTTTTCCGCCATATTAAATCCCCGAGCTCATCCCAAATATCTTTCCCTTCCTCTACGTCTTCTATTCGTGCACCCCTATCTTTCCACTTCTTCTCTTCCCCCTCAGAAGAGGGTAACGAAGAGAAGGTAGAGCGGGACATCCTCTCGCAAGCAACTTCAGGCAAGTACGCTGCCGCTGCTGCCGCCGCCGCCCGTATATCTCTCGGCATGGCGGACAACGGCCGCGGCATGACGTCCGCAAGTTGAGGGAAGTTGAGGAGCGATTTATTGCCCTTGAGACAGAAAGGCCGCCACATCGTACGCGCGCGCCGCCATCTCCGGCGTAGGGAAGGAACCCAGCCATATCCTCGATTTCTTCCTCGGTTCTCTTATCTCCGTCACCCAGCGCCCCCACTGCCGCTTTCTCACCCCCTTATACATTGGATGGCGTGTCCCTCCGGCTGCCTCTTCGCCCTTCTTCATTATTTTCCCTCTCCATCTCTCAAGGTGTCGATCTCGCTATATATATACGACGAGGTCATAAGCACGTGTTAGATCGAGATGAATATTAAATATTTGTCGCCAACGTCACCGACTCGTCCTACCGCCCGTCCAGATTTATTACTTATTTTCCGACTGATTTTTGAAGCGTTCCGTCCATTAAACAGCTCAATGCCAACTTGCAAATTTCATTTCCCATCATTTGCCATATTATCTTGATGCCTTCACTCTGAGTCGTTTCTTTGATACCCTCCACTGTACAACCTTTAATTGATTTTTAAAGATATTATTTTTCGTCCCACTTTCCTCTGTACAGATCAATATTCCGAAAGAGCAGAAACGAAGGGACAGGAACTGCACACGGGTCTGAAATCGTGTGGATGTAGATAGGGGAGTTGTAGGAGAGTCGATAGCTATCGTAATCAGTGCGATCACCACTTGACGCCCTGAACTGGCATTTGTGAAAGCGTGCGCTTTCATTAAAAAAATAAGCAAAAATGAGCGGTTAGGTAGTGGAACAGACAAGTATGACTCATTACGGATGCATTTTATGATGGGCTTTCATATTTTTGATATAACAAGTGAAATCGATTCAACTCCTTGACGAAATTCAGGGACCATAATAAATGGAAGGCTGAAGAAGACCAGAAAACTAGCTCCTTGAGGAAACTTGTTTATATTATCTAGTGGGCCTTGGGAGTAAAAAATGATCTTCCAAAATTGACGTAATGAAATAATAATAAATATATATGATATTATCTATTGACATGTTTTATGTTACAATCAATTCATGCTCTCAAGGATAGCTAGCCATGGAATTTTCTCTCAAATTCTTCCTTTACAAAAAAACTCTGAATGTTAGAAGTGATTTTCCATCAGTGGGCAGGGCTGGTGCGTGTGGCACCACCGTGTCGTGCAAGGGAGAGCGCCCAGCATGCACAGATGGTGCACACTCGGTGGGTATTGTATTACTTGCCGAGATGGCGCCCGGTAGCACGTAGTGGCACACGGGGACAACCACCAGAGCATGCCCATGGCATGGCTCTTGGCGATTACTGTAGTCCCCTCCAAATGAACGCACATATGGTGCAAGTGACATATTTTTGGGGGAGCCATGCGCACTCATGCACTTATATCTTGATAGTTACTATAGCACATGCTGAGATGCACCCCACATGTGTGCCATAACACGATATTTATGGCAATGTGCATGCGACATGGCATGCCTTTAGCGTGATGTGGGCACTCTGAAATTCAAGTGTGATTTTTTTACTTTTTCTCCTAGTATGACTATAAATAAGCACCCCTACAGGGTCCCTGATAACGTGTCATTGATGCATTCATTTTCATCATTATAAATGGGTTTTAACACATAATTCTTGTTCACATAATGCACGTTATCATGTTTTTTTTTATATTTTTGTACTCATCATTTCATTCCACTTATATACTCCACTTGCATCTATTTTGTGCTAATTTGGTAAAAAAATAAATATGTCCTATGATGCATTATTCTTTTCAATTAATTTATACTATGAGACTAACCCCATTTGACTCTTTCAAAGTCAAGTGGTTGAATTCTCACATTTTCTATGAGTTATATAGATGTAGAGACATAGGTATGCAAGTAGGAAAGCATGAATATGAATGACGATAAGAGAAAAGAGGAAACAACTCTCCACAAAATTTGAACACAAAGCCAACCGTATTCTTATGAAATATGGTAAATGAGGTTTGGATTTGGTAGAGGGATCATCATAAGGTTTTTAGGATGATCCAAAATAGATTTAAGAGTGAATATTGAGTCAACCTTCTTATTTTTAAGGAAGTTGGACCAAACTTAATTTTTATTGAATGAGACCTTAATTTTTCCTCATGATTTTAGGTAATTTTGGATGAAAAGATAGAGGATTAAATTCTTGATCCAATGGTGAAAATTTTATGGAAAAAGGATTGTATTTTTTGAGATATTCAATTTCTAAGTAAAGGAGATCTTCCCAAGCCAAAATCCAATTAAGATTCTGCGCCAAAATCCAAGCCAAAATGGAGATGTTCCCAAGCCAATACCCTCACCATGCATTTGTCCATTGCTACCGCGATCTATTTTTCTCATCTTTCCATCATATTTTCTCCATTTTAATCTCTATTAATCTAATTAACTCATCTCTTCTCTAATTTATATGTTAATTCTAAGATAAACTCAAAATAATCTCTCATACTCACCTTCACGTGCTCCATTCTAACTCAGACATCTTCCTCTGCCCTCATCTTTCTTTTGAACACATAACCTCATTACTTCAGCTTTCTCTGGATTTGACCCTTTCTAACACTATACTAAGTAAGGAACTATATTATATTACATAAAATTGATGCACAACAACGATGAAAAACATACGCGATCGAGTTTATCAGTCCCTAGATAGATATGAGCGTCATTGTTCCCTCTAGAGGGTTGTGATGAAGCTGATAACATGCAAATATAACATGCAATTATACGATAATTAATGCAAATTAAGGCATAACACATTCTATTTTTATGCATGTTATCATACTTTGAGGGCATATCTATCATTTCATTCAATTTCAAGTTATAATCTCAAAATGCACTATTTTAGGGATAATTATGCATTTTTACCGAAATATATTTTAGAGTAGATTATTCTCATCTATATTAGAGATTATAATTGGGTTTAAATGTTAAATAATAAGAGAAAATACTTTTTATACACTCATTTATTTGTCTAAGTTTTAATTTCTAAGAGAAATGAGTGTATTTTTTTAAAAAAAAATTATTCTCTAATTATTTATTAAATTTCACTTGTTAAAATGATAGTTTATTTGATTTCTGGTCAAATATGAAAAATTTGGATTCTTTCTTAGTTGTATTTTGAAAGTTATGAATTTTCTAAATTTTTGGGATTTTTCTACAACTTTTTTGATTTTTTTATGAATTTAGTTTGATTTATTTTGAACTAAAATGAATAAAAATTATATTTTTATCGCATGCTGACGTGGCACTAACGTGGCACAAATATCGCGGTGCCACGTGGCAGCGTATGCGAACGCCACGTGTCACACAATGTATATGTGCGTACGTCTGTAAGTGCGCATCTGTGCGCGTGTGTGATAACATACTAATTAGACATGATAATACGTGATTATTAATGTATCTTAAGGCATAAATATTTCATTCCTATGCATGTTATCATATTTATGAGTATTTATCTATCATTCTATGAAAAAGTCATTATAATCTCAAAATACTTCAATTTAGGGTTAATTATGATGAATTAAAGATAAATTAGTTTATAACTCATCTTTAATTGACATTATAAGTAGTTTTTAATGTCAAATAATAATAGAAGTTTTTTTATAAACATTCATTTAATTTTCTAAAGTTAAAATCTTAAAGGAATAAATGTATTTTTGAAATAGAAATTAAATCTCTTTTTATTTATTAAATTTGACTTTTTAGAATGATATATAATTAAATTTTTAATCAAATGAAAAAAATTTAGAGTAATTTGGAGTTACATTTTGAAAGTTATGAATTTTTCTCATTTTTAGGGATTTTTTTGTATTTTTCTGAATTTTTAATGAATTTCTAAGGATTTTCTAGAATTAAAAATTGATTTTTCTAATTAAAATAGATTTTTCTGAATTTTATAAAGCACGCAGGTGATGTGGCGTGATCGAGATTGTCCGATCAGATCGCGATCAACGATCAAGGAGAGGAGCGTCCGATCGCACGTGGATTCTTAGCCGTCCATCTTCACTTAAGTGAAGATGGGTATGTGGCGAGATCGTGTTCACTGGATGCATTTTAATCTTGACCAGTTTATCACGAGGAGCTATAACAGTCGAGATTAAACCGATTCAAAACGCATCAAGATCGTCCGATCGCAATCCAACGGCAAGTGTTTTGATGCATTTTTATAACGTATGTGACGTGGCTTCATCTGATGCGTCTGATTGCGATCCAACGGGCACAACTTAACAGTAACGATTCGTATTCACGCGTTTCATCGAAGTCGTTGATGCATTTCATCAGACCATTACGCCCAAATTACCTATAAATTGTGATGGTATTCGAGATTGTAAAGCATTCGAGAATAATTCGACTTAATCTAACTATTTAGACACCAAATCTCTTAAATTTCTTGAACCTAATCTCTTCTAGACTCATTTTTACGTCTGCGGACTGCTTAAGATCAAGATTTTGACGATCGAGGAGGAGAAAATCAACACTTAAACTCCACAAATCGCGACTTTCGGATTTTGATGGATAGCTTTGATTCCGACGATTAATTGGATCAATTCGATCTCAGATTGTGGGTTAGGGATCGTGTTTTTTCCTAATCTATCTTCGTTTAGTGTTTAATTTTAATTTATAATCGTAATTTAGTTTAATTTCACTCTTAATTTCGGCAATTTTGCGAATTTACATTTTCAAAAATATCACCTCTCCTCAATCTTCAATTTCTCCACGAAATGGAATTCAAATTTATTGATTTTTTATTCTGTGGATTCGTCTTCCAGTCCTCTTTCATAAAAATACCATTTCCCCTATTTCTATCATCGATTCATCGTTTGATTTGATTAAATTCGAAGAAAACATCAAAAATTTTCCTAATTCCCTTTGGATTTGACCCATATTTACCATTATACCCCTCAATTTCGTATTAATTTCATAAAATTGGTAAGTATGGACTTTATTTTGACATGAATCGGTGTGCAATTAACGACCGCATCAATTTCATTTCGTCAAATGGCGCCGTTGCCGGGGAATGAATGCAAAATTTTGATCAATTTAGTCAATTTTGACTTGGTCAATGCGGATTTTTCTTTTAATTTGTTGAAATTCAATCACATCGATCATACATTGAGTGATCCGAAGTCGAAATTCATCTTCGAGATCCTTAATTTGATAAGATTAAGTGATTTCGCCCCTTATCTAAGGATCACGGGCAATCATTTCTTCGAAGTCGCATTGAGAACGTTTATCTCTCACGGATACCGACATTCAGGTACGATCGACGTCAATTTTTGATAATTTTATAAGTATTTATAATTGTATCTATCTAAATATTTGATCCACCCTTCCAAGAGACGACAGAGCACCTGGAGATTACGGAATAATCATCTAAATGTAGATCTTTTTTTAAACGATCCTCGCAATCCCCCAACACTACCGAAACCGACACCACTGTAGAACCAATAGAACCCGCAGAAATGGCCTGGAATGACAAGGGAAATGCACAAAAATGCCTTAGTGACTGCGCTAGGCCCGTCCTCATAGAGACTTTTCATGAGAATTCACACACCCCTAAATAGAGAAGCGAATTTTAGAATAGATTCCCATGTCATTGATGGATATTATGTGGCCTATAAGCCAATCACACT
>CM044111.1:3022604-3115043 GCA_024174645.1 Lemna minuta | reverse complement strand
AAGAATAAAATGCCACCTCGGCGAGAATGCTGAGGTGGTGCCAGTATCTGAGCCACTGAAAAAGGTCGTGACAGTATTTGAGAGTGGAAAAAGGTCGTGCCAGTATCTGATAATTACCCTAAAGGTCGTGCCACTATATGATGTTAACCCTAATCTCAAAACGCGTTAATTTAGGGTTAATTATGATGAATTAAAGATTATAGATTTTATAACCCATCTTTACTTGAGATTATAAATGGTTTTTAAAGTTAAATAATAGGAGAAATCATTTTTCTTAAAACATTCATTTAATTTTCTAAAGTTAAAATCTTAAAGAAATGAATGTATTTTTGAAATAAGAATTAAATCTCTTGTTATTTAAATAATTTGACTTTTTATAATGATAGATAATTAAATTTCAGATCAAATGAAAGAAATTTGGATTAATTTGGAGTTGTATTTTAAAAGATATGATTGTTACAATTTTAGGGATTTTTTCTGGATTTTTTTTCCGATTTAATGTCGATTTAAATAGATTAAAAATGAATAAAAAGTGCAAAAAGCGTGCGGGTCCCACGCGGGTGCGACGTGGCACGCAAGGCCATGTGGCAGAGTCACGCGGACCCACGCACCGCCTACGTGGCGCGTATTATATATCTATAGTTTATTTATATTACATATAGTATAAGAGGTTTTCAGCCTCCCGTATATCGCGAGGGTATTCGACCTCTTATTCTGTCGGGGCTTATAAACCCGACGGATTCCACTAATGTTTTCATTGTGGGACTAAAGTCCCACACAGTGTTTTAACATGCAGGACGTGGCGCGACGAGGATCGTTCGATCGGGATGACGCGTCGATCTCACGCGTCAATCGCGTGAACGTTGGACCACTGATCCATCAATCAGGCATGTGGCTTAAAGGAGTAATTATAACGGTCAGATCTTCTGCAACGTGGCGGCATCACACGCATCGACCACGTGGTGCGCAGACCACCGATCACGATCAAGGACACGTGCAATTTAAAGGTGGATTATAACGGTCCAGATTAAATCGTGCGTTATTCATCTGGACCGTTGGATCGCAATCCAAGGGGCGCAAATCGAAGCATTTTTAAACGCATATCAAGCGGAGCGATCTGGAGCGTCCATCTGCGATCTGATGGCCACGATTTAACCTTACCGTTTCGTATTGATGCATTTAATCTCCACCGTTGATGCGGATTAAACACATCAATCGAACGATTTTCCCCATTTCGACCTATAAATAGACAAGTTTGTTGTCGTTTGTATGCATTCTTGAGGGATTTGATCTAATCGACCTATCTAAACCCCTTCTCTCTTGAATCTCTTTCTTGTAATCACTTCGAGACTTGAAATCGTGTCCACAGAGTGTTTATAAGAGAGATTTTGACGATCGTGCGAGGAGAATTTGTCTCTTGAACACCGATGTTCACGATTGAATTCGCGGAATGAATAGCTGTCGATCCAGCGATCAATTGGATCGATTTGATCGTTATCTCGGGTTAGAAAACAAGTTTATCCTCTTATCTATCGTCATGTATCATCAATTTTAGGTTTAAGATTTCCATTTAAGTTTAATTTTGTTTTAATTTCAATTTATGCTCTTTGCGATTTCGAAAATTTTGTCCCACTTCCATCTTTGATTTCTCCGTGATTACTAATCCAAATCGAGCGATTTTTTATTCCACGGATAGATCTTTGAGTTATCTTTCTAAAAAAACCATTTTTCCTAATTTCTCACCTCAATTCATCGTCCAATTTGACCAAATTCCAAAAGATATCTCGAAAATACCTTAATTCCCTGTGGATTCGACCCTTATTTACTAGTATACCCTTCAATTCACTCTTAATTCCCCAAATTGGTCAGTTAGGCTTAATTTTTGACACGAGACCGTGTGAAATTGACGACCTCGCGGTCTCGTCTCGTCAATTGTCTTTGTGCATTTGTTTCTATGGATGTGTTTTTCTCTAATATATTATCTTTGCCGAAAGAGTTTACTTAATTGATCCATATGAATCCGTCAAAAATATTATGCCAAACTCTCAATCAAGTTGATTTATGTCACGGTTGATTTCTTTGTTTGTGTTTTAGTAATTTTTTGTGACTTTTTCTTCTTTTTTCATTTTTCTCTCTTCTTGAATGTGTTTGTGCATTTGTTTGTGTGTTTTTCTCTAGTGGACACTCTTTGAAGAAAGAGTTCACTTAATTGATGTGACAGTTGATTTGTTTGTTTGTGTTTGAGTTATTTTTAGTGAATTTTTCTTCTTTTCTCATTTTCTCTCTTCTTGAATGTATTTGTGCATTTATTTGTGTGAATATCTTTTTCGCTACTGGATGCTCTTTGGAGAAAGAGTTCACTTAATTCATTCATACAAATTCCTCAATAGTATTATGCCAAACTGTGAATTAGGTTGATTCATCACACGATTGATTTGTTTTTTTTGTGTTTGAGTGACTTTGAGTAAATTTTTCTTCTTTTCTCATTTTTCTCTCTTCATGAATGTGTATTTGGGCATTTGTTTGTGTGGATATGTTTATCTCTGGTGGATGCTCTTCGGAGAAAGAGTTCTCTTAATTGATCGATATGAATCCCTGAATAAAATTCAGCGAAACTATCACCGGGGTTGATTCACATCACGGTTGATTTGCTTGTTCGTGTTTGAGTGACTTTGAGAGAATTTTTCCTCTTTTCTCATTTTTCTCTCTTCTTCAATGTGTTTGTGCATTTGTTTGTCTCGATGTGTTTTTCTCTAGTGGTCGCTCTCTGAAGAAAGAGTTCACTTAATTGATCCATTTGAAACCCTCAAGGGCATTATGCAAACTGCTAGTCAAGTTGATTAGTGTCACGGTTAATTTTTTTGTTTGTGTTTGAGTTATTTTGAGTTAATTTTTCTTCTTTTCTCCTTTTTTTCTCTTCTTGAATGTGTTTGGGCATTTGTTTGTGTGAATGTTTTTTTTGCTAATGGATGCTCTTTGGAGAAAGAGTTCACTTAATTGATCCATATGAATCCCTCAATGGTATTATGCCAAGCTATCAATTAGGTTGATTCATGTGACGGTTGATTTGTTTGTTTGTGTTTGAGTGATTTTGAGTGAATTTTTCTTCTTTTCTCATTTTTCTCTCTTTTCGAATGTCTTTGTGCATTGCTTTGTATGGATATGTTTTTCTCTCGTAGATGATCTTTGGTGAAAGAGTTCACTTAATTGATCAATTTGAATCTCACAACGGAATTATGCCAAACTGCCAATCAGATTGATTCACGTCACTGTTGATTTTTTTGTTTGTGTTCGAGTGACTTTTAGAGAATTTTTCTTCTTTTCTAATTTTTGTTTCTTCTTGAATGTGTTTGTGCATTTTTTTGGGTGGATGTGTTTTTCTCTAGTGGATGCTCTTTGCATAAAGAGTTCGCTTAATTGATCCATATGAATCCCTCAATGGTATTATGCCAAATTGTCAATCAGGTTGATTTCTTTGTTTGTGTTTGAGTGATTTTGAGTGAATTTTTCTTCTTTTCTCGTTTTCTCTCTTCTTGAATGTATTTGCAGGTTTTTAGGGCCTTTTTCCTATTTCCTTGTTGGCATTACGTATGCACTCAAACCTTGAAGGTCTGGAGTGGTGAGATGTTATCAAATCAAAGACTACATCAAGAAAGAAAGATCCTCCGGTGATGTCGATTCTTTTTAGTGTTATCTAAGATGAGGTCACTTGTGAACTTGATATAGAAAGAACATCCAAGGAAAAATGGAATGCCTTAAAGATCAAGAGCGAATGTGTGACTCAACTTCGCAAGGCTTGAGTTAACCTCTTAGGATAGATTATGAAAACCGCACCGTGGATGAAGATAATCTAATCTCAACTTATTTGATAAGGTGTCTCGCTTTGTGATTGAGTTAAGAAGCCTTAAGAAGAGGTGATTTTTGGTTTTGAAGTTGCCTCCAAGATCTTAAGGACTATCTCAAACGAATTCAATTCTATTACTACACTTATTGACCAATTTAAGGAACTCAACATGATCACTCTTGAAAATTTCAAAGACACCTTAAAACTGTGTGACGATAAGCTCAATGATCTCACACCCAAAAGATAAGAAAAGGCTCTTTAAGTTAGAGCTTTGAGTAAAACCAAGAAAAAGGATGCATGAAGCTCATAGTCAAACAAAACGGCCATAGAAAAGGCAAAGGATGCGGTAGAGACTTAGGAAAATGTAGTTTTAAAATTGATGAAAATGAAGATGAAGAAATACCGAGAGGTAAATCTAAAGTTACCTACTACAACTGTAAAGGGAAAGGGCATTATGCAAAAACCCAAAAATAAAGGCCTACGAGGATAATGTAGAGAAAGTTTATTTGGTTGAAGAAGAAATAGAACCTTCTCTTCTTATGGCCTTCGAGGATTTAATGAAGTCTTATTTCACGGCATCTCTCAATAAGATTTTTACAGTGGTATGCGCTATCTTAACACTAAAGCAGGTGAACATAAGACTTGTGAGAAAGCTCTTTTCTATGAACTTGATGAAACCTACAAAGGCAAAGTCAAGTTTGGAGATAATTCAAGGATCTCCATTAAAGGGAAAGGTACAATTCTTCTCAATTCTTGAGATAATTCTCACATTACGTTGAAGAACGTTCTCTTTACTCCATCTTCAAAGGCTTACATCCCCAATCTCATAATATTGGATGAAGAAAGGCTGCAATATTCACTTGAAAAATGATATTCTTACCACTCTTGATTAGAGTGATTTTCTTTTCAGAAAATTTCAAAGAAACTCAAGTAGACCTTTTTTATGAAAGTTGGATATTAGTGATAATTTGTCTTCAAATCAATGAAAACTCTTAGTGTGGTGGGGACACCTCAATAACAAGAGAAGGATCCAAGGATGCACCCAAGCAATACAACTTAAGGAGAAATGCAAGGATTCGGAGTCATCCATATCAAGTAAATAACATGCTGATCTTGATGAAGAAATTCAAGAATCTATCATTGGAAGACATGTATATATCAAAAAACTTTGAAGACATGAAGAGGAGCAATCCTATGAAGATGCCACCTCTTAATCCTTAGAATCCTTAAAACACTTCCCTTGACTTGGCCAAACCCTACTCTGACCTAAAACCTTTAATTTTGAGCGTTTAACCAAGTCAAACACTTTCCTAAAATTTAGTAACCCCTTTGACCAAGTCAAATCATCTTCCTAAATTATAGGACCCAATTTTAGATTCCCAAATTTCAAGTGATTTGCATCATAGATCCCTTCTTTGACCACGTCAACATGAACCCATGACTTTAGGGCAGATTACTATACCCAAATTACCCCTAAAATTTCCACCAATTACAACCCTCCAAATGGAACCCTCACATCTTGACAAGTGGCTTTTTAAGGCATCCTTTCAAGAGGTTAGAACTTTCTCCTCAAAAGGTGGCACCCCTTGAAGAGACACATCCTTTCAAGGGTTGAGCAATTCTCTCTCTTCCCCTATTTATGTGGATCTTGTGAAACTCTCTCATAATTTGAAATTTCAAAAACGTTTGAAGTTTTTATTGTTCTCCCCTCTTTCTCTCTCATTCTCCACGAATTACCCCCCTTCTCATTTTCTCTCATCCACACACAAATCCACAACTTTCCCCTCTCCATCCCTCTTCTACTTCCTCTCCACAACATACACCCTTCATTTCTCCATTCCCCCTTCTCATTCTTCTCCTATTTCCCTCTTTCCATCATTCCTCTTCATTCCCTTCTCTCTTTTTTCTCAAAGCAAGAAGCAATTGAGAAGGAGATTTCAAATTTTGCCCCAACAAGGTCACATTAGTCAAGAATCTCAATTAAGGTACTCTCATTCCTCTCATTTTGTGAGATAGATCATCCTTCCCTAAAAATCTCTCGCTCTTAGGATTTTTTTGAACCCTAGGATAGCCTATAATCATATATTTTGGTATTCATGCACATTGGTTGTGAAATTTTGTCTGATTCATTCAATAGAAAATTCACTTCAAGGTTATTAAAAATGATCTCTCTCCTCACCAATTTTGGGATTAAACCTACCAAGTTCAAGGTCGCCAATCTTAGAAATTCTTAACATCCCTCTATCAAAATACCATCCCTTACACTTCTCTTTGAGAAATTTTGATTCTCTTATTTTTTCCCACATCATAGTGTCCATGGCATAAAAGGTATGACATCTGAACTTCACTTATTTAATAATGTTTTCATCTGAATAAATGTTTAGAAAACTTCTAGTTTATGCATGTATTTCATCTTTTTTGAAGCAAGGAGGGCCTTCATTTCCATCATCATCCCCTCTAGATCCTTGAGTGGTCTCGAGGTAACACATCGAGATCTCTCTGGGCCTATTGACCATAAAACACTTGATTGTAGAAAATATTTGCCTTTCCTTATTAATGATTTCATAAGGATGATGTCGGTATATATACTAAAGAAGAACTCAAAGGCATTTGAAGCCTTTAAAATATTTAAATCACTAGAAAATTCTAATAAATTATTGAGAAATAGCTTTTAAAGGAAAAAATGGAGGTGATGCAGGACGCGGTTGTGAAAACCCTCGTGCCTGATCAATGGGACTAAGGTTGTCTGAAGATAATGTGGTCAAACCTAACCTACGGGTGGGCAAGTCCTAAACCCTAAGCACGGTCCCTAACCTAGACGTAAGCGCAAGCAGGCATGCCGATCAGCGAGGTCGACTCCGGGTAACCCGGGGAAACTCGTGACGATGGATAGGGTGAGGTCCTCTCGATCCACGTCCGGAGGCGTGGAAGTCGCTCGTCGTGGAATAGCCGAAGCTGCAGCTCACGCTCGGTGTCAGACTTGACGTACGCGTCAGAAGTCTCGATCCTATAGTTGTACTATCCTATCTACGTCGTCCGACGGCGGTGGAGACGAGTAAAGGAAACGCTTCGAAAAGTAATTAACTTTAAAAGGAGGGGATGCGAGCCTAACCTGCGGGGCGCGTGCCCGGTCAGTCGTGGCGTAGTGGGGAGTCATCGTACACGGCACGCACAAGTGGCGGGAGTGATCCGGGTCAGCAATATCCGATCGCGATGGAAGCTCCAGCGCGGATGTGAAGGTGATGTACGCCGGTGGGACACGCGTGCAGGGCAAAGGCACGCGGACAGGTGTACAGTCATGCGATCCGGGGGTGCAGGCGTGCAGGTGATCAGTGAACACACAAGCGCGTACAACAGGGCGCGCGCAGGCTGGTGTGAAAATATGGGGGTGGCAGCGATCTAGAACGTGCCGGCAGAGTGCGGCCGACGGGGAGTGCGAGGGGGGTGGCAATGTCACCAGAGGAAGCGTTCAAGAGTTTGGGGAGGGATCGTGAGGTCGCGGTCAACCTTGGGGGAATAGAGGAGCACACAAGGCCGAAATAGACGTCAACACGCGGATAGGCAAGTCCTGTCGCGCGTGAACAGCTAGCGGTCAGGGCTGCCTCGCGGTCAACACACGCGGGGAGTCTTCAACGCAGGTGAAAATCCTGCTCGCGTTCGCGGACAGGGGATCCAGTGGAGAGATGGGTTTTGGCGAGTGAACGACAGGGAGGGGGGTGTAGAATGCGGGCGTGAGGTGGTGATGGGATGACGACCAATGGAAGAGGGGCGCGGCAGGTCGATGAGGTGGGGATGGATGAGCATCCGGGCGAACTCGTCAGGGGTGATGGTGGATTGATGAGGGGATGACGTTTGGCTTGATGAAGGGATGGTGGTAGGTTAGGCCGTGGGCAAATTTTTGGCCGGGCATCGACGCGAACTCAGGAATTGGGGTGTCAACGAGGTACGACTGAGTGTTGTGGTGAATTTTGGCAGGGAGGTGATATGGTAGGCACGTTCGTGTCACGGAAGGGAGTCTGGGCGGCAGAGCAGTGAGGCGAGGCCGTGGGGAGAGTCGACCGAATCAGCAGAGGTGCGCTGCAAGCGCTGACGAAATTCGGCAGAGCGTTGTAGGCAAAAATGAAAAGGTTGGGAAAGGGGTGGGGAATCGCGGGCCGTACCACGTCCAGGAATGCTGGAAGGGCGTGGGAGGGGAAGTCGGAAGGTCCGGCTAGAGGGAAGGTGGGAATCCGGGGACTGGGAGGCAAAAGGTCAGGCGTTGAAGGGGCCGCGTCAGGTGGGAAAATCAGGGGAGGTTGTGATCGTAGTGATGGGGGTTGGTGCGCGATTTGATAGGCAAATTCGGGGAGGGTGAAGAGGGCGATGACAGGGCGGTGATAAGTAGAGGGGAAGGGCGCCCGACGTTGGCCGCCGATCGGCAAAATGCCGGGGATGGGGAAAATTCGGATGAGGACGGTTCCTGGGATTGGGGGGGGAAATCGGGAAAATCACGGGATGGAGATAGGAGGCGTCGGGTATTGGGGAAAACGGGGTTGGAGACAAGATCAAAATCCGGAAAATAATAGAGGGAGATTGATTCGTGGATGGCAGAGAGGAGGGGGAAGCAGGACAAGGGTTGACGGAAAATGGAGAGAGGACGATTTTCTAGAGGGGAAGAGGGGGAAGATCGGACTGATGGGCAGATCGTGAAGAGGAAAAGGGGATCGGCAGCGGACGGAGGAGGACGGTGGAGAAGGGGGAATTGCATGCGACGGACTGAATTTGGGGGGTGCGCAGGGAGAGGGGAAGACCGGGAAATGGGGAAATTGTGGAGGAGGAAGGGGTATTTGCCGGGGAGGGGAGATTGAGGAGAAGGTGGAGGAGATCGTGAGGGGAAGCTTGAAGATGTTCGGCGGAAGCTTGGAGATGAATCGGAAATGGAGGGACTGTGCGACAGGGAGAGGGAGATCCAGACGGAGAGTGGAGAGGAGGGATGGCTGACGACGGGAAGAGGGATGTGGAGAAGGAGGTGGAGCTGCAGTTGGCGGTTCGTGGAGGGGGGGGGGATGAACGGTAGATGAACGGCAGGTGAGCTCGGGGAGGAAGATGACCGGAGATGGGGATGGAGGTGGAGTTGGAGATGGAGATGATGGCGGTGTGGCGGTCCGGAGGCGGCGGCGGCACGAGGGCGGCGGCGGCGGCTTGAGGACAGCGGCGTCGCGATGACAGTGGAGATGAACCAGTGGCCGGGGCAAGGAGTGGCGGCGGCCGTTGTGGCGGCGGCAGCGGCGGCATGGAGCGTGCGGCGGCGGCGACGCACGGCGCTGGACTCCCTTCCTCGGCCTTCCTTGAGCAGCCACTTGAGAGGGAGAACACTCCTTTCTTTCTTCAAATGACGGCCAGGGTTTGTGGGGGGGTCCCTTCCCCTCTTATAGAGCCCATAATGGGCCGAGAGGGGAAAGGGCCCACTTGAGGCCCACAACCCAAAACCCAAAATACTCATAGAAAATAAAGGTTCACAAAAGAAAGGGCTTCACGAATGGGATCCCGAAAAGGGACGAACCCACCCGAAAGCGTAAAAGGAAGAGGGAAATAAGCGAGGACCCGCTTAAACACGTGCGGGTCAAAAGTTCATAATAAAGAAATAAAGAAATAAAGATAAGCGGATAGATGCGCGCGCGCAAAAGGGCTCCTCCGGCGCCGTGGTATCGTGTCTTGGTGGCGACGGGGGTCGTACGCCACCAGGAGGAGAATTCAACACAAACATTTCCTCTTCTTTATGTGTTGGAGACAGCATCAAAAGGCAGCTCACTACTCACTAGTCTCCTAAAAAAATGGGGTGCTATAGAGAAGGACATAATGAGTTTAGATATGGTAAGGCCGATGCTAAAAACAAAAGACTTGCCAAAAGCTTTTTCTTGGAGAAGCAACCATTATTGTTGTTCATTTGCTAAATAGAGCTCCTAAAAAAAGCCTTGCAATAAAGTGCCTTATGAAGCATGTACATAAAGAAAACCCAAAGTTGAACATTTTTGTATCTTTTTGGAAATCTAAAGAAGCTCGATGATCAAAGCACTCCTCCGATTTTCCTAGGATATGAGAAAGGTACAAAAGCGTAAAAGGCCTATAACCCAGCTGTCAAAGACCATCCACATCTCTAGAGATGTTGTTTTAGAGGAAGAGAAGAGCTAGAATTGGGAGAATTCTAGTCAAGTTCCAAAAATCAAGTCGGTCTCACTCACATCTTTCTGATTTCAATTTTGACCTGGTCAACAATGAGAAAAGTGGTAAAGGGATTGAAGCTCAAACTATGGAAAGTTCAATCATCCAAGCTCTTCAACTAAGTCTTCAACCTCTAAGTATCCTCAACCAAGGAGATTCAATAGTCTCTCTCAACTCTATGAAGATACCTATCAGATTAATGAACATGAGATTTATCATCTTAGAGAAGAAGAAGAACCCAACTCTGTAAATAAGGCTTTTTATGAAAAATTTTTGCAAAGAAGACATAGATGATAAAATTAAGTAAATTTTGAAGAAAATTATGTGGGAAATTGGTTCTACCTCCTAAGCAAACCAATTTGCCTAAAATGGCTCTTTCAGGTCAAACAAGATTTTGGTGGGCAGATCATCAAGCACAAGGCCAATCTTGTTTTAAAGGGTTTTTCTCAAAGCTATAGCATAGACTTCACTGATGTATTTGCCCTTGTGTTAAGTTTAGAGACAATCAGAGTCCTCCTAGCCATCTCAACTTACCATGGATGGAAAATCCATGATATGAATTTGAAGTCAACATTTCTCAATGGAGAAATCATTAAAGATATATATGTGTACCAACCTGAAGGATATGAAACATCAGTTAAAGAACATCTGGTTTATAAATTGAAAAGGGCTCTATAAGGTTATATGTGGATATGGATGACTTATTTATGAGAGCAGTGATGAGAAAATCAAAGAATTCAAATTAATGATGAAGAAGATGTTTAAGACATCTGATCACGGGCTATTTAGTTTTTATATGGGCATTCAAGTTCAAAAAAACTTGAAGGGGAGATTATACTCTCTCAAAAATCGTTTGCTTTGAAAATTCTTTCTAATTTTAAATTGCAAGATTTCAATCCATCACAGAGACCTAAGACAATCTCTTTGTCAGAAGGAAGGACAAAATTAGGATTTTTCCTCATTCAAAAGTTTGATGGGCTTAGTGAGGTATTTAACTTACACCCGGCGCGATTTGATGTTCAGTGTAGGTTTTCTTAGAAGGTACAAGGAAAATCCGTCTTCAAAGCATTTTGCAAGAGCCAAAGGAGTATTTGGATGATAGAAAGAGCACATCAGCCCTACTCTTCTTTGAGGAGGAAATGGAGTGACATGGGTATCACAAAAGTAGAGAATTGTGAATCTATCATTGTGTGAAGCACGGTACATATCTCTCACTCTTGCAACTTGGCTGTAACAGTTAGTCAAGGAGTTGACTGGGCAGAAACCTCAAGCTACCAAAGCTCTTCGTCAACAAATCAGCTATTGATCTAGCCAAAAATCCTGCATTTCATAGTCGTTCAAAACATATGAAGATAAGGTGTCATTATTTTAGAACATGTGTGCATGAATGTTTGGTGGAAATTCATCATATCCCAATGGATGAACAGTGTAGTGGATATGATGACTAAATCCCTTCGAAGAGTTAAGTTTTTCTCATTTTTGCGAGTTGACTAGCGTGGTTGATGTCGAAAAGTAATCCCAAGATAAAAGGGGAGATTGTTAGAGTTGATCTTAGGAGAATCAACAGCTGATGAAGCTTGAAGAGGAGCATTCAATGAAATATTGATGACCTTTTTTGTTTTATTCCTTTTTCTTTCTTTCAAAACAATCCATCTTAGGTCATTAGCACTGTAGCTAGTGGTACCTAAAAGATTTTGAAGAGAAAGAAAAGATAGAAGAAAAGATAGGAAATAGGAATAGAAAGGAGATTTTTTTTATTGATGTTTTAGATGCAGATGTACAGATGTATTCATAGGGATTTTGTGACAATGGAGCCTTTGGCTTTGATGTTTGATTTGGAGAGTTACACCCGTCGAGCCGTTTCTGGATTCCGGGAGTAGCCGTTGCAACGGGACTGCCCGTTTCAATCGTGGGCAGTTTTTGGCGTTCCCGATCATCTTCAATACCTTCTGGAAATCGCATCATGGGAATCACGTTGAGATTGGTCTTGACCTTGACAAACAGGAGCTTGGGAAGGGGCTTCATGAGAATATCTCCGAGTTGGTCCTTTGGTGTAGATGTAAGCGATTTAAGTTTGCCTGCGTTGACATATTCTCGAACAAAATGGAAATCTATCTCGATGTGCTTCATTTCGTTCATGGAATACTGGATTAGATGCTAAGTAAGTATGCTCCGATGTTGCCCGCACTAGAGTGTTGGGGTTGTCAAGATCTGTAGATTGATTTCATGAAGTAGAGATTGAATCCATTTTCAGCTCAGATTTGACATTAGCCACGGCTTTGTATTCTGATTACGTGCTAGAGCAGGGCGACTGTTTGCTACTTCTTGGAGCTCCAGAAGATAAGATTGGCCCCAAGGTAGATCAGAAAACCACTTGTGGATCGACGATCGTCCAAAGATTCGGCCCAGTCCGCATCGGAGTAGAGATAGATGTGCAGAGCAGATGTGGGGGAGACTTTGAGACCTTCAGTGATAGTACCTTTTCATAGCGAATGAGATGTTTCACCCGCTGCGAGTCTTCTGGTTGAGGAAGGTGCATCTGTTTGACATGTGCGATTGATAGCAAATTGAATGTCTGGACGGGTGAGAGTTACATATTGAAGAGTGTCGACTGTGCTTTGATAGAGATGAGGTCAACAGGTTTGGAGGAGATGTTCATAAAAGAAGACGAAGAGTAAGGAGTAACAGTCGGCTTGCAAGCAAACATATTAGTGCGATGAAGTGTGGTTGAAAAATATTTAGATTGAGATAAAATGCAGCCATCAGACTTGTTAATTAACTCAATTCCTAAAAAGAATTTAGCATTACCTAAATCACGTAAGGAAAACATGCTTTTTAAATTTGTTATAATCTGAGAGATGCAAGTTTTTGTCAAGGCTGATGATTAAGATGTCATCGACATAAATTCATAGAAAATATGGAATTTTATGAATATATTTGACATAAAGAGATGTGTTAGTTTGGGAACCATGAAAGCGAAGAGAGTGAAGGAAGGTGGAGAGTTTTTGAAAGGAGCCTACTTGAGGCCATAGAGAGATTTATGGAGACAAAAAAATGTAATCAGGGAATAGTGGATTTTGGAAACCAGAGGGTTGCTCCATATAGATTGTTTCTTGATGGTCTCCGTGAAGAAAAGCATTTGAGATATCAAGTTGGTTAATATGCCAATGATGTGTGATTGCAAGAGTGATTAGGAGACGATTAGTAAAAATGTTGACCACAAGGCTAAAAGTTTCATAATAGTCAACTCCTTTCAGATTGAAACCTTTGGCTACAAGGCGTGCCTTATAGCGTTTTATGGAACCGTCAGGATTGTGTTTGATTCGGTATATCCATTTGCAGCCTATGGGTTTAGAATGAGATGGTCGAGGTACTAGAGTCAATGTCTTATTTTGAAGGAGAGCATTGAACTCTTCATTCATGGCTCGAATCTAATGGGGATCTTTAGAGGCTTTGGTGAAGCAAGTGGGTTCTATTAGATGAGGTAGGTGAGCAAGGAGTGCTTGAGTGTGGGAAGATACAAGTTGAGTGGCAGAGTATATGCTGCTGAGGGATCTTGTTTTAGGTGGAGGGGAGGTTGATTGTGAATGTTCAGGGTTGACAGTTGAAGGAGTAGTGGGCCGTGAAAGTCAAGGAGGCGTTGACTCATGGGATTGAGATGATGGAGTAAGTGTGAGATTTGAAGATCTTGAGGAGTAGAGTGAGATGGTGGGGTTATCATAAGTGAGGTCAGGACAGATGATAACTGGGGTCGGGGGTGAGGGTCCGAGGAGTCCAGAAGTTGTGGATGACTTGGTCAATTCCGAGAGTGTGTGAAGAGAAAAAGGAAAAGTGTTTTCATTAAAGATGACATCGGGGAAAATATAGAGTTTTTCTATTGCTATAGAGAGACAACTATATCCTTTATGAGAAGAACTATAACCTAAGAAAATACATCGTTATGATCGAGTGTTGAGTTTATTAGAGGCATATGGTTTGAGGTTTGGGTAGCAGAGGCAACCAAATACTTTAAAGAGTGTTTTCTATGAAAGAGTGTTTCATATGGGGATTTGTGAGCTAATTGGGGTGAGATGAGGTGGTTAATGAGGTAGGTGGTGTACAGAGAACTTCATCCCATAATTTTTTGGGTAAGGAGGCGGTTTGAAGTAAAGATAGTGCAGATTTCAATCAAATGTCCATGTTTTCTTTCCGAAGTTCCATTCTGTTCAGTATGTAAGGACAAAGAGATTGTGTGAATTATACCATTATTTTTAAGATAAGTGGTGGGAGCTTGATATTCTCCTCCCCTAGTCGGATTGAAGTGATTGCAACTTAGTGGAAAATTGACGTTCGGCTTTGATATGGAAATCATAGAATATGGAAAAAACATCACTTTTCTATTTTTCATAGGAAATAACCAGATATATTTGCTATAGTCATCTACGAATATCACATAATAGGGGTAACCAAAGTGAGAAGTAATAGGGGCAGGCCCGCAAACATCAGAATAAATTAATGCAAGTGGACGAGTGCTTTTGTATGTAGACTGTGAAAATGGTAATTTGTGAGATTTAGCTAAACTGCAAGCATCACACACATATTGTAAAGTTTTATGTGTGTTCGAAAGACCATATTTGTTCAAAATATTTCATGAGGGTGGCCTAGGCGATCATGCCACTTAGTTGGAGAGGTTCTTTCTCCAATGAAAGCCAGTGGAGTAGGAGAGGTCGTCAATTTGTAGATCCCTTCTTCACTGTCCCCCTTTAGTAGGGTTTGGTGGGTGACCTGGATCCTTCACAGCACAAAACTCAAGGTGAAATTCCCAAAATATGTTGCTGTCCTTTTGCAAAATTTCTTAACATAAAAGTAAATTCTTTTTAATGTGAGGAACATGCAAAATGTTATTTAATTTTTAGGGGAATGTGAATTCTAATGTATAGTTGTAGAGCTAGTGGATAGTATTTGCAAACCTCTTCCATCACATATATAAAGTTGGTCAGGACTTGTGTATGGTGTGAATTGTTGAATGTTGTTGATGTCAGCTGTGACATGGTGAGAGGCACCGCTGTCAAGGTACCAATTTGTGTTCAATGAGTCTTGGTATTGTGTATTTGCGGTGTGTGCTTGTGGATGTATGTAGTAGTAGTAGTAGTAGTAGTAGTAGTAGTAGTAGTAGTTGTTGTTGTTGTTGTTGTTGTTGTTGTGAGATGATTTCCAGGGCCCTTGTTGATTTTGCTACTGAGGTCGTGCTGGTGGTTGAAAGTATCGATTAAATCATTCTCGGTAGTCAAAGCTTTTATGACCGGTTTTGTAGCAAAGTTGACATTTTGGGACATACCGATTGCCATTGTTTCGACCTTGTCCCTTGTTTCTGCCTTTCTGAGCTATTCCTTTCCCAGATTTTGGGATGATTGAGAGAGATTGGCCGAGGGTGGAAATTCGCTGGTCGTTTTGTCTTCAATCTGCTTTGAGATGTGTAGATCATAAGAATTGAGACTGGTTATTACCTCTTCGTAAGAGAGATGATCCAAGTTCTGGATTTATGCTTGCATAGAATGAGTCGTATTCCGGTCCCTAATCCGTTTAGAATTGCATATGTGAGGTCGGATTCTTCAATGTTGTGTCCGCATGCTTGCAATTCATCTGCGATTGTGCGCATGATTTGTATGTAGGATTCCAATGGCATATTTCCTTTTTTTGTGTTGTGTAATCTTCCTTGGAGATTCATGATCCTAGATTTGGATTGGCTGGAATAGTTGTTATTCAAGGCTTCCTAGGCATCCTTTGCAGTTTTCTTACAGACTACTATGAAGATGATGGCCTCGAAGAGTGAGTTGTTTATGAGAGTAAGAACAACTTGATCATGTTTTCGCCAAATTTTGTAGTCCGAATTTGGTATGTGCCCTCCTTTTTCGTTGGAGATGGTGGAAGGAGGTGCTTGTTCGTTAAGAACATGAGTGAGGTCATGTGTTTTCGAGTAGAGGTAGAAGTAATGTCTACCACAACAAAAAAAATTTCTCTTGTAAGCTTTAAAGATATAGATAGGCTTGTGTATCCTGGGCCTCCGGCTGATGCTATCGTATTGGAGGTCTCCCCGATTATCATCTTGTCTTTGTTTTCCGACTCGCTCATGGCCATTTCTTCAGTGTTGTTAAGCAGATGGCTTTGATACTCATGAAAGATTTTGAATAGAGAAAAGATAGAAGAAAAGATAGGAATAAGAATAGAAAGGAGATTTTTTTCATGATGTTTTAGATGCAGATGTACAGATGTATTTTATAGGGATTTTGTGGCCAATGGAGCCGTTGGCTTTGATGTTTGATTTGGATAGTTACACCCGTTGAGCCGTTTCTGGATTCCGGGAGTAGCCGTTGCAATGGGACTGCCCGTTTCAATCGTGGGCAGTTTTCTGGCGTTCCCGATCATCTTCAATAGTACCAAGTGCTTGATCTGTGCTTATATAAGAATCGGAGTTTGACTCTAACCAACATGAAGAATATTGTTCTCTTTCACTTAATAATTGTTGTTTCTAGTTGTTTTTCTATCTTCTCTGATTCATCCAATTGATAGATTTCAAGAAAAAATAGAGTGATGGAGAATTATTTTGAAACATGAACACAAGGGTTCTAAGTGAACCTATCCACCTCCTCCTCCTCGTCCTTATGCACCAACTCGAGAAAATTATCCATCTATTAAATGGATGAAGAAGACCTCTCTAAATAATTGAAAGAGAGTGTAGATCTTAAGGGAATTATCTTCCCTCCTTCCCCTATTTTATACTGATCTAAACGATTGACTTGGTCAAAGCATCTAATCCTTATCATTAGATACTTATAATTCCTTGAGTGGACCAAGTCAACCACCCTTTTACCTTTGATGCAGGTTCCTAATTATCCAAACCATTACCGCCATATCATAGGTACCTTGTATAAATTAATGATCTCAAGAAAGAAACATCAATAGGAACACCTTTGTTTACACTCCCTTCTTTCATTGAAAACCCACCCATAGATAGAAATGCTAGGAGAGATCTATTTCTTATGAAATACAATATCTTCAGAGATCAAAGCCCTTATGAAAGTAACTCAGCATGAGAATAGCTTATGAAGAAAATCAGATAAGAAGACTACTCTCTTCATTATTGAGGAGCTCCAAGATCATACTAAAAGGCATGACAGAAGATATATGCATCAACTCTGAAGGACATGACAGCGAACCCAACAAGAGAACTACCTCCCATCTATCAAGGCCCTCACGCCTGAGAAGGAAAAGAAATCCGATTGATACTTACTAGTGGGCAGCCTTCTTGATTATTATCAACTATCACAAGTCAACAGAAGGTCAAGCTTATCTCACATCCTCTCTTCCTGCTGCTATGTGACAGAGGAGAGACAAGAAGTCCCCCAAGATATTCTTAAAGATCAACAAGATTTTGGATGAAGAATTGAAGGAAGAACACAACGAAAAGTCTCCTCCATTTCGCCATCTTCATAATCAGCGTACGACGGACCTTGCTTTCTGCACATTCCAGAGGATTGCAGTTGAAGCACGACAGCAGTTTCTGGAGAGCGCGGCGTCGCTCTCTTCCGTCAGTTGCGGCAATGGTAGAGGAGGAAAACCGGCCCTCTACTCTCTCTTATCACACCTGGCGAGTCTCTCCTATCGTCATTTCCTCGCCAACCGTGCCGAAATTCTCTTCTAGTTTGCCTCGAAGACACACGAGAAGACCACAAGAAAACGGCACACTTGCGGAACACTCGGAAATATCCTATATCACGGCAATGCCACAATATTACAATCACAGGGTTTTCGTGTCATCGAGATTCAGCGATGGGTATTACCGCGATTACGATACACCTAAATGAGGATCTTCCACGTCACCTGCTGATCAAGCCGAGGACTTCAAAATAGGCGCTTACACGATCAAAGCAAACAATGATTTAATTGGATGATCGCCTACGAAATTCCGAGCTTCCGTTGGTTGTCTGAAGGAAACTACTCCGAACGCATCTATGCATCGGGGTAGCACAAGTGATCGGTGCTGCGGTCCACATTTAGCATGCGATCGCGTGGTCCACAAGCGCCCTGTGGTAGTCTCCCCAGTAAGCGTTCACTTATCAAGAGTTTACTGCGGGTGTTGACATGCAGGGAAAGAAAATAGCGAAGGAGATATCTGAATCGACACTAAAGCCTCAATCCTCACTATATCCGAATAGCCTATTCAACGCCTACACCGGGTCAACTAACCGAACTTCTTGGTCAAAATCTTCGTCGATATTCTTGACGAAAAGTCAGGAAATCCCGAAAACAGTTCTCGATGAAGACGCGTAGACGCCCGTTTAACTCCTTCTTTCTTTTTGAAACTCTTCTTCACCGTAACTTCCTGCCTCTCTATCTCTGCAAAACGCACGAATGTAAACGAAAAGACTCAGATGTTGATTTTGATAAAGAAACTTGGTTACTTGGTTTGTTTTTATCCTTGTCTTCCGTGTTCTTCCTGTGCCTCTCATGCAACCTTCATCTTCCGATTCTATCTCCCTTTCATTTCTCCCCCATTTCTGTCGTCTTTCCATCATATCACGGCGGAAATCTCAGATAGTCTTAATAGTTCAACGAGCACCTACTTCACGACACCTACAGGTATCATCCTTATTGATGCGGGAACTAACTCGGTTTTCCCCGTTACCGCAAATTGGCAATGCGAGTAAGTGGGAGAAGAGATATTGAGGAGGAGAGAGAGACAAGGACGTTGACGGAGGAGGGAAGGGGAGGCACGCCTTCTCGGTGAAGTTCTAACTTGGTCGTAGCATGGCGACTATTGGATGGCTTCTCGCCTAGTTTCGTCGCCTACCAACTTGAATGATAGAATGTCATAGAAAAGAGGAAAGAGAGAAAACAAACTGTAATCCCAAAAGCTCAAAAGATAATCCCCTTCGCAATGCTAGCGACCCCTATTTATCCTCCCTCCCACAGACTACCGAAGCTTCTAGTAATATACGAAGTCCAAGAATTGCGTCGTCGGTTTTGCCGGGCACCGTGGCCGCCCTGTACGCTCGTCAGGGGCCGCGTCGTCCTCCTCTGTCCTTGTCGGTACCGCCAGGTCGTCGTCAACCGTTACTACTTTTGCGGGAGACTGGGGTCCATCATTCTCCTCTAGCTCCAAAAGACTCGACTCCATCGAGTCCGGCGGAAGACCCGGCTCCGGGGGGACTTTCAGTGGGCCTTGATAGGGAAGAAGATCGCTGATGTTGAAGGTAGTCAGAATTCCCCAATCAAGTGGGATGGCGACGCCATACGCGTTGGGGTAGATTTTGCGACGGACTCAAAAAGGACCCGCGGCGCGAGGATGGAGCTTGTGCGCTCGCTCCGCTGCATAGCGCTCGGGACGGAGCTGGATCATGACCATGCTCCCCTCGTGAAGCTTGTTAGGGCGGCGGTGGGCATCGGTAGCGGCTTTGATTTTGGCGTTGTATGTCGTGATCCTATCGTGGATGCGTTGGTGTAGGTCCGCGAAGTCGGTGGCATATGTGTAGGCTTCCAGATAATATACTCCCGCGGTCAGAAAAGAGATGAGGTCGACGGGTAAATTAGGTACTCGTCCCGTGTTGACCTGGAACGGAGAATAACCGGTAGCATGGTGTTGAGACGCGTTGTAGGCAAATTCTGCGTGAGGCAGAAGCTCATCCCAGGTGTAGGTGTTCTCCTGGATGAGGTAGTGCAGGAGATTCCCCAATGAGCGGTTAGTGACTTCGGTATGACCATCGGTTTGAGGGTGGAATGCGATCGAGAATTTGAGGGTCATCCCCATCAAACGCCAGAGGGTCTTCTAAAAACTGCTGGTGAAGCGAACATCGCGATCGGAGACGATGCTTCGAGGGACTCCATGTAGCCGGACCACCTCGTTGAAGAACAGCTGGGCGGTGTGAGGTGCATCCATGGTCTTGGAGCATGCGATAAAATGGGCCATTTTACTGAAGCGATTGACGACCACCAGCACGACGTCAAATTGTCGGCGAGTGCGGGGTAGGCCCAAGACAAAGTCGAGGTTGACTTCTTGCCACGGGGCGGCGGGAACCGGCAGTGGTAGATATTGCCTCGTGTTCTGCTTGGTTAACTTGCCGACGGTTGTGGAGCAGCGGCCGATCAAACAGCGAACATCACGATGGAGATTGGGCCAGTAATAGCGGGCCTCAATGGCTTGTAGAGTCTTGGTGACACCAAAATGGCCGGCGAGTCCGCCGCCATGGAGCTCCCAAATGAGGAAATCGCGGGTGGACCCGGCGGGTATACAAAGGCGATTGCGGAAGAAGAGAAACCTGGTGTCTGCGTGATACTCATGGGGAGGGTGGGTAGGCCTCGATTGATGTTCGGTGGGGGAAGTGTTCGTCGTTCAATAGAATTTCCAGGCCTCCCGAAAGTCTAGGCAGTCCTTATAGAGAAGAGGGAGTCTATCAAAGCCGGTGATGGCTGCCTGAGAAATTTGGAAGGTATGTTGGCGGCGGCTGAGAGCATCCGCGACCTTGTTGTCGCGACCGGGTTTATGCCGAAGGGAGAAGGTAAATTCCTGTAAAATTTCACTCCATCGCGCATGTCGGGCGTTGAGTTTCCCTTGGGAGTGGAGGAACTAGAGGGCATCGTGGTCGCTGTAGAGGGTGAATTCGTTGTGAAGAAGATAGTGTCTCCAGTACCTCAAGGATTGGATGACGGCATAAAGCTCCCGATGATAGTTGGAGTACTGCACCTTCGCCTCGCTTAACTTTTCGCTAAAATATGATATCGGGTGGGTATCTTAAGCGAGCATGGCACAGATTCCCACGCCAGAGGCATCCGTCGCTACATCAAACAGCTTGGTAAAATCTGGGAGACGAAGAACCGCGGCGGTGGATAGGGCGACCTTGAGTTGTTGAAAAGTGCGTTCGGCGGATGGATTCCACGCGAATTGGGCTTGCCGGAAGAGGTCCGTCAGGGGCGCGGCGATGGAGCTGAAATTTCAGATAAAGCAGCGATAGAATTGAGCCAAGCCATGGAAGCTTCGTATATCAAAGAGAGACTGCGGTGTGGGCCAAGCGTGGATGGCGGACGTCTTGGCTGGATCAACCGCTATCCCGGCGGGCGTGATAATGAATCCGAGGAACGTCACGGAGGTGTTCAGGAAGGAGCACTTCGCGAGATTGGCGAATAATCTCTCGTGTTGAAGCTTGGCGCATACCGCCCGGAGATGACGTTGGTGTTCGTCAATAGAGCGACTGTAAATGAGGATATCGTCAAAGTAGACCACTAGCAACTTGCCGGCGAAGGGACGGAGAACTTCATTCATGAGACGCATAAAAATGCTTGGAGCATTGGAGAGGCCAAATGGCATGACGAGCCATTCATAAAGTCCCTCGCCCGTATTGAGGGCCGTCTTCCACTCGTCGTCCTCTGGGATTCGTACCTGATTATATCCGTTCCGGAGATCCAATTTGGAGAAGATAGCTGCTCCGGCAAGTTGATCCAATAGGTCGTCGATGCGTGGAATTGGAAAACGGTAACGTACCGTGATGCGGTTGATAGCCCGACAGTCGACGTAGGGGCGCCAGGTGCCGTCTTTCTTTGGCGCGAGGAGAGCGGGAATGGCGCATGGACTTTGGCTCTTGCGGATGAGGCCGCGGCGCAGCAGATCTTCTACTTGTTTCTGAAGCTCCGCACTTTGCGCCGGATTGAGTCGATAGTGAGGCAGATTCGGCAGAGTGGCCCCCGGCGAAGGGCATTGGGAAGCAAAATGCCCCCAACCTTGGCATTTGAAGCACGCGACTCTTGCTCCTGTGCTATTTTGGGTCGCCGGGTAAGGCCGCGAGCGAATTTCTCCGGGCGATCGCCCTTCCGGTGGTCATTCGTTTATGGAAGGGGTGGTTGTCCCAAATTTGTTTGTTGGTGGGCCAGCATGGGATCCCAGCAGACCGCTTGTCACAGGGGCAAGGAGTATCGCTGGGTACGTGGGTTGGACGGACATGAGCGGTCGTGGAGGATGTGGGAAGGGCACCAAGGGTTGGTTCACCCGGGGTAGAGGAGTGGGAGGGGGAACTGCGGATTTGGTCTGTATGAACCTCGTAACTTCGGTGGTTGCGATCCAGGGTGGGTGAGTCCACTGAGTATAATAGGAGAATAACTCCACCTTGATGGTGTATCGATACGCTTTTTCCAGCGTCGATACCTCCGGTAAGACCAACTCACGCTGATATTCCGGTCGTAATCCAGCGCGAAATCGGGCGAGCGTGGCCACGGGCTCTTCATCAAGATTACAACAAATCATGAGGTCGTCGAAGCGGGCGATATATTCTGCCACTGTACCCTCGCCTTGACGGAGGTGTTGCCACTCATCGATAATCATAGGTCGGTAGCATGTGGGCACGAATTTGTCGCGCAACCGACTCTTCATTTCAGCCCACGAGGTGATTATAGGCTCTTGTCGACGCTCCATGGTGACTTGTATATTCCTCCAGTAGATCCGCGCTTGACCGGTAAGTTTCATTTGTGCGAATTGGAGGCGGCGTCCCTCTAGTAACTGATACCAATCAAAATACTCGTCTAGGGCGACCTCCCAGTCCATGTACTTCTTCGGATCAAGGGAGCCGTCGAAGGCCGTGACTTCTCACTAGGCTCCTCGCTTTGCCGCATCCCACGGTGTTTCTTCCTTTTGGTCATCGTGCGCATGGGGCGGAGGGGTGTCGTTGTGCGCAGTGGACGCTAGGGACGTGCGTCCGTCGACTTGACGGTCTTAAGCTCCACTAGTTGAGCCATGAGGAACTCTATCTGCGCCTTTGATTCCTCTTGATTCCGGAGTATCGATTTTGCACAATCGGGCATTTATTTCGGGTGCAGGGGAGTGCTGGCCCCTGCATGAAATTCCGCTCCAGATCGGGTGGACATGCTATCGGTTGTTTGCTCTGATACCAGAATTATGATGCGGTAACTGACTCGGTTTTCCCCGTTATCGCGAGTTGGCAATGCGAGTAAGTGGGAGAAGAGATATTGAGGAGGAGAGAGAGAGACAAGGACGTTGACAGAGGAGGGAAGGGGAGGCGCGCCTTCTCGGTGAAGTTCTAACTTGGTCGTAGCACGGCGACTCTTGGACGGCTTCTCGCCTAGTTTTGTCGCCTACCAACTTGAACGATAGAATGTCATAGAAAAGAGGAAAGAGAGAAAACAAACTGAAATCCCAAAAGCTCAAAAGATAATCCCCTTCGCGATGCTAGCGACCACTATTTATCCTCCCTCCCAGAGACGACCGAAGCTTCTAGTAATATACGAAGTCCGAGAATTGCGTCGTCGGTTTTGCCGGGCGTCGTGGCCGCCCTGTACTCTCGTCAGGGGCTGCGTCGTCCTCCTTTGTCCCTGTCGGTACCGCCAGGTCGTCGTCGACCGTTATTGCTTTCACGGGAGGGTGGGGTCCATCACTTACCTCTTTTCGTGAACAATAGTTCGTCATCTAAAATTCGTAAGTCCAACGAGATGCCGCCCATTTTCTCTCCTTCCACTCCTTCTGTCTCTACCATATTTGCCTCCTCACCCTTTCTTTTACGTCCTTATTTCTTTCATTTCACTCTCGTCTCTTCTCTTCTACTCTTACTCCCGTCATATCTTAATCTTATCCGAAAATAGAGTTCTTAAAATATCCTCACTTTCCTTCATATCTTCCATCGCCTTCACATCTTCATTTCTAATATCCGCTCTATCATTATTATCCTCTTCTTCTTATAAACATTATCCTACCCATTATAAATATACTCTCTACTACTCTTTCTCTGCATATCATAAATTATCTGATATACTAATCATTACCTTATCCTTCCTTAAATATCTTTCCACTCCCTTCCTCTATTAACTCACTTACATTTTACTCATCATAATATCTATTCTATTTCAATTATTCTATCTCCCCTGTCTTATTCTATACCTTCTTGTCATTCTTTCTATCTTCTCCAATATTATTATCTAATCACCTTAATTATTCTCTATATTCATCATCCTTCTCTTATATTTATTAATCCTTATTATTAATCATTCTTAGTGATATCATTCATAAGTCTTCCCAAATATGTAGGATTTAGATACATCTTCTAAATTATCCTACATCATAGAGCCAGTGTGCGGGTGAAATGAGTTAAATCCCCGAGCTCATCCCAAATATCTTTCCCTTCCTTTGAGTCTTCTATTTGTGCAAAATCACCTCCCGACTTCTTCTCTTCCTAAGAAGAGGGTAGCGAAGTTCAGGAAGAACGGGACATCCTCTCGGAATCATCGTCACGCAAGTTCACTGCCGCCGCGGAATGATGCTCACAATGTGAGGCAAGTTGAGGAGCGATTCCTTGCCCTTGAGACAAAAGGCCGCCACATCTTACGAGCGCGCCGCCATCCCCCCCAGCCCTTCCAATACAGAGGATGGCGGGTCCCTCCGGCTGTCTCTCCGCCCTTCTCCATTATTCTCCCTCTCCATCTCTCAAGTCGTCGATTTCACCGTATGCATACCACGAGATCAAAAGCACGTGTTAAATCGAGATAAATATTATATTTGTCGCCAACGTCACCTACTCTTCCTACCGCCTTTCCAGATATAATACTTATTTTACGACTGAATTTGGAGGTGTTCCGTCCATTCAATTACAGCAGCTCAATGCCAACTTGCAACTCATTTCCCATCATTTGCCAGAATATCTTGATGCCTTACTCTGAGTCGTTGCTTTGAGACCCTCCATAATATAACGGGTAATTGATTTTTAAAGATATTATTTTTCATTCCACTTTCCTTTATACAGATTATTTCTAAAAATATTACTTTTGTTCCACTTTCCCAAAGATCAGAAACGAAGGGGCAGGAATTTCGCACAGGTCTGAAATCGGCATAGGGAGTTTGCAGGAGAGTCGAAAGTGATCGGCATAAGTGAGATCACCACTTGACGCGTTGAACTGGTATCAGTGGAAGCGTGCGCTTAATTAAAAAGTAAGCGAAAAATGAGCCGTTAGGTAATGGAACAGACAAGTAGGCGTACTCTTGGCGGATGTATTTCCTGAGGGGCTTTCATATTTTGAGATAGCATGTGAAATCGAGTCAGTTCGTTAACGAAATTCAGGGACCATGATAAATGGAAGGCTGAGAAGACTGGGGTTACTCTTTCGACTCTTGGGATCATTGGATACGTGATGAATTTTGAGATCTCATCCAGTAGGAGGGGCTTGACCAGTCATATACTCTTTTGAGCTACGCTTTCCAGTCATATAGGGCTTGACCATGAAGCTCTCTTCTGCGTGCAATACTTTCAAGGGCTAGTTTCATTCGAAATATTTCCTCTCTGCTATTTGGGATTCTCCGCTAACCATAAAGGAACGCACTTATAACATAGAGCACCTTCGGCCACATTTGCACTGTTATAGTTTTCACGTACTGAATCAAGTCTCTACGGTGGTTTTTTGTGTTATTCTCCGGAGCACAAAAGTTTAGTAAACTTCAATGAAATGAAAGGAGAGCGTAATTAAGCACGAACGGGGGCGTTTGCACGTGTAAGAGTTACAACCTTGTATCTTTTGGGCTTCAAAATTTTACACGCCTTAGTTTCCGCGGCCCAGTCGCATGGTTCTTCGTCTCCAGAGATAGCTTTGGAAAGAAAATCTTTTTTTTTCAGTTTTTTCTTTTCTCTCTCCATGCTGTTAACGAGTTAATGTTAACGTCTGAACTATATGCCATGGGCTCCATGCGGATGTTCAATTCGTCAATCGATAGTGTAATTCTCCTACTGTAATTGATACACGCGAGCCTAAAACAGATCAGAGTATCTCTGGTGATTAATAAATAATGCTGGCGTAATTAGTTTAAAATGTGAAGGAAAAAACTCAACCAATCTACTAGATTTGGGCTGAATAAACCAAGATTCCTCTTATGCGATCTGATCGATTGACTCATCCACTTTCCATGGATTCCCCTTCTTTATCTAGGGACTTTTCTATCACTAATTACTGTATGAGATTCTGGCCTGCATGCACCGAGCTCGAAAAGCAGGTCAATTCATTGCGTCTTCAGACACATGAGAACCAAATTCAGCTAAGGATAATTGAAAACTTCCGATTCGATCAAATGATTGAATTTACTTTCATGATCACTTTTTTTAATGATGGGAATAAAGATGATGATATCACCGAAATATCGAACATTTTATTAAGAATTGGATAGCAATATCACAGTGATAAATGACAGACACAATCCTGCACGTTGGTTCCAACATGATGACATCTTGAGCGGGAAACGCCCCCATTTCGGTGGAAATTTTATACCCACAACGTAGTATCGCCGTCGGCGATCCACGTTTCATGAGCGCAGAACTCGTCAGGGCAGAATGGCCAAGAGAAGCACAGCTCTCCCAGCACTTCACTCTTCGACCACAGCAATTCCCCGAGCTCATCCCAGATCTCCTTTCCTTCCTCCGAGTCTCCCCATTATTGCACCTCTATCTCCAGACTTCCCTCCCTCCCCAGAAGAGGGCTCTGAAGCGTACGAACGATGGCACATCTGCCCGCTGTCGTCTTCAGGCAAGTCCATCGCCGCTGCTGCCGCCGCCGCCGCCCGTATATCCGTCGGCATAGTGGACAACGGCCGAGGCATGACGTCAGCAAGGTGCGGGAAGTTGAGAAGGGATTTCTTGCCCTTGAGACAAAAGGCCGCCACGTCGTAAGCGCGCGCCGCCATCTCCGGCGTAGGGAAAGAGCCCAACCATATCCTCGAGTTCTTCCTCGGGACTCTTATCTCGGTCACCCACCTTCCCCAATGCCGCTTCCTCACCCCCCTATATCTCGCATGACGCATCCCGCCGACGGTTTCTTCGTCCTTCGCCATTCCCTCTCCTCTCAATGTACCGGTCCAGCCTTGACCATAAATATCACCTAATCGTAAGCGCTTGTCATTCTAGATCTATATTGTATTATGTGGCCCACAGTATAATATTGTGTCTGAGGAGAGACGACACTTCTCTCTTCCTCATTTTCTTATCTAACTTAAGCATTTCATCTTACAGCATCAGCACTTGTCATTGTTCTCATATCATGCTTCATAAGTCTTGAATATGGGTTAAGGGAGTAGCCGCTTCAGCTGAAAATTTAGTTGGCAAAATTTTTCTCATGCATCATATTTCTTGCTGCCTCTACTTAAATTCTATTCTTCCTCTCAGCCAGTCCATTCTGTTGTGAAGTCTTCCCTATAGTCAACTATTTTTTTAATACAAAAATTCTCACAATATTCTTCAAATTCCATAGAAACTCTCCATGTCTATCTCTCCTCAAAATCTTCAAAGGACATTCACTCATCTTTCCACCATTTCTTTAAATTCAATAAACTTCTTAAAACCCTAGTTCATGAAATAAACCCACACATTTTTTAGCAGTCATCTAAAGAAAAATAGTTACTCACACTTAATGAAGCTCTCCTTAAAGGTCCAGATACATCTGCATGAACCAGCGCTAAATCTGGTTTAGCTCTCAAAGCACGTTCACTCGTGAATGACATTATCTTTTGCCTTCCATATATGCAACCTTCATAGACATCATCTTCATCAGAAATGACTGGGAACCCATGTACCATTGTCTTCATTCTCAGAAGTTTCAAAGACTTAAGATTCAAGTGGAAAAATCTTTTATGTCCTCACCAAGTATCACTTATTTTTATGATATCATGTAATGATCACTAAAATCTTCAATTTTCTCATGAAAATTTTTCTTCCCTATGCTTTCAATACATATAGATGGATTGTGCTTTCTATTTTTCTTTAAATTGCAGCTAAAAATTTCAAACTTAAAACTCAGAGCTCTCTCCCAAAGTTTTCCGAATCTGAACTAGTTGTCACAAATGTTGGGAACAAAATACATGCTACATAGTCTTATTTTTCTCTGTGACGACTCAACTTGAATTGTATCTATGTCTTGAATCTCTAATTTATTTCCATCACCCAAGTTAACCTTTCCTTTAGGTAACTCATAAAACACAATGAAGAAATCTTTATTGAATACCATATGAGTGCTACTTGCTGAATCAAGAAACCATGACTCCACACTTGACGTTGCATCTATATTGGAAATAAATGCATTATTTTCTTCAACTTCAATAAAAAATATTTTACCATTTGGTATTTCATAAAACCTTGCTTCAACATGGCCCTACTTCCTACAACAAATTGCATTGAATACCACCTTTTGTGAATATTCAACTTCTTCACTTTTATGCCATAAATGTCTTTCTCTTTCTCTCATTGTGATTCCTCCACTAATACTTCTCCATCTTCCGCTTCCATATCCTCTATCTTGATTAGAATGATATCTTTGCTGCTAATCATGTCTTCCTCCTCAATTTAACCTCCCTCTACCTCTATCATGTTGATTTTATTGAAATCACATATCTTATTATTTTCGTTGATTCTTTCTTCATGAGCAATTAGTTACCCCATGAGTACTGTATTTGGGTAGAGAGGTCTTTGGATTCTATGGAAATAACAGCATGATCAAACTTAGAACTTAGACTTCTCAAAATATTTTCAACTATCTTTATTTTTGTTTTCCTCTAACTCATTTATCCTTGTCTCAGATGGCATGTAAAAATTTATTGAAATCCCCAAAATTCTTGACTTTGAAAGAATGGCATCAATTTTGAAGATGGTATATTCATATTTGTCTTGTGTGCCTCTATCTTGAGATTGAGAGAGCCAGGAGTCTGAGTTGTCCTTTTAACATACTGATCACACCAACATATTGATAGCATTAATTGGTTATTAATACAAATCTGCAAAACTTTTGCCAAATTAGTTAAACATTAGTTTAAAAAATGAGTAAAAATTGAAAAATTGTCCACAAAGGTCTCTAAACAATTTCCTACTAAAACTAAAAACATAGAATGTATACATCTATGAAAAGTGGCACATTGCATAATCCAAATGGCATTCTTGTAAAAGAAAATTTGCACATGGGACAAGTGAAAGTAATTTTCTTTTGATCATGCTCATGGATTTCTATTTGATTATATCCCCAATAGCTGTCAAGAAGGCAATCAAATTTGTGAAGAAAGAGCTTTTCTAGAGTTTGATTGATGAAAGATAAGTGGTAATGATCCTTCTTAGTAACCAAATTAAGCTGTCAATAATTTATGGACACTCTCTAACTCGATTCTACTCAGGTTTGTACTTCCTCACCTTATGATTCTTCTTGACATTAATTCCATGTGTTTTTGGGACCACATGATTAGGACTTTCCCAAGGAAACCCATTTATTCCATGTGTTAAAACCCATTTATAATGATGAAACTGAATGCATTAATGACACGCTATCAGGGACGCTCTAGGGGTGCCACATGCGCCAGCCCTGCCCACTGATTTCACAAATGCCAGTTCAAGGCGTCAAGTGGTGATCGCACTTATTACGATAGCTATCCACTCTCCTACAACTCCCCTATCTATATCCAACCGATTTCAGACCCGTGTGCAGTTCCTGTCCCTTTGTTTCTGCTCTTTCGGAATATTGATCTGTACAAAGGAAAGTGGGACGAAAAATAATATCTTTAAAAATCAATTAAACGTTGTACAGTGGATGGTATCAAAGAAACGACTCAGAGTGAAGGCATCAAGATAATATGGCAAATGATAGGAAAATGAAATTTGCAAGTTGGCATTGAGCTGTTGTAATTTAATGGACGGAACGCTTCAAAAATCAGTCGGAAAATAAGTAATAAATCTGGACGGGCGGTAGGACGAGTCGGTGACGTTGGCGACACGTGCTTATTTAATATTCATCTCGATCTAACACGTGCTTATGACCTCGTCGTATATATGTATGGCGAGATCGACACCTTGAGAGATGGAGAGGGAAAATAATGAAGAAAGGCGAAGAGGCAGCCGGAGGCACAAGCCATCCGATGTATAAGGGGGTGAGGAAGCGGCAGTGGGGGCGCTGGGTGACGGAGATAAGAGAACCGAGGAAGAAATCGAGGATATGGCTGGGTTCCTTCCCTACGCCGGAGATGGCGGCGCGCGCGTACGATGTGGCGGCCTTTTGTCTCAAGGGCAATAAATCGCTCCTCAACTTCCCTCACCTTGCGGACGTCATGCCGCGACCGTTGTCCGCCATGCCGAGAGATATACGGGCGGCGGCAGCAGCAGCAGCGGCAGCGGACTTGCCTGAAGTTGATTGCGAGAGGATGTCCCGATCTACCTTCTCTTCGTCACCCTCTTCTGAGGGGGAAGAGAAGAAGTGGGAAGATAGGGGTGCACGAATAGAAGACGTAGAGGAAGGGAAAGATATTTGGGATGAGCTCGGGGATTTACCATGGCGGAAAAGAAGTTGTGACTTTGTGCCGTCGCCGGAGAGGGAAGTGCTGGGAGAGCTATGCTTTTCTTGGCCATCCTCCCCTGACGAGCTTTGGACTGATGACATATGGGTGTATGACCCGCGGAAAAATTGAGATTTTACCGCGACACTGGCTCTATTTTTTTCTTGAATTCTGTTATTTCCTGTGATTATAATTGTTATCGTGCTAGCTTATCAACGCACTAGCTTTTAATTGTTATCGGTATGATCTGATCCTTTATATTATCGTATTCATTTCCATCTTTATAGCCAGCACAGATCCGCATATTACACTTCACCAATTAATCGTATTGGAAGTTATTAAACACCCTTTTCAGAAGAGCATATATTCCTATGATAATCATTAAATGATCCGTTTGGGAGATCCTAATGTGCAGGCCCAGGTTTCAACCTTTTCCTAAGAAGAGAAGAGGACCATTAATAACTAAGGCAAAAGACATTAACTCTACAAATCAGACCCAATATTGTTAGTCTTGGTTTCTCAACCAACAAACTTAGATGGAGTTCATTTATGTGGAGTTCACTTTGTGTAGTTTGTATGGCCTATTGGATGGACATAACTCATGGCAGTTTTATCTCCCGCTTTACTCTGTAAGGCACACTTTTGAGACGAAGAAGAAATCTTAACACAATACATGCATAGTGATTCTAGTATACGGGTTGCCAATTAATAAGCCTCCGAGGAGTGAGAAATTAAAATTAAAATTTTCAAAGAAAAAAACTAGAAAATAAATCGTATAGTTAGATGAACTTCAGCTCAATGGCGGGGATAGGGTATTCGCTACATCAATCTTTTCCACTTTGAAAACTCACCTTCCATGAGTAAGGAACACCACGCAAGTCATAGTGGTGACAATTAGTGTGAAAGGGGTTTAATTTTAAGGGTTTAATTATGCTGTTTTAGCAAATCAAAATTATACAATAAAACTAATTAAATTTTGTCCTTAATAAAAAAATAACCTAGTGAGAAAGGGGTTGAAGCACAAAGAGGACGTTCACTAGCTCTAAATAAAAATGTATGATTTTTGGTAGAAAATGGATCAGATCGATGAAAAGATTAGGAATAAGTGATGAGCAAAAGTGAGCTGAGCAATGATACAAAACACTCAAAGGTCCTCTCAAATATCATCATATTTTAGATCAGAGATGGCGATAATGTTTTTGAAAAAAAAAAATTGATAAAGAAGATTGAAAATCAAGAGAAATAAAAACCTAATATATATATGATCAATATCTTACCCTCCCAATACTCTTGTTTTGAATCCTACGTCCACCACGAGGAATGAAAAAACAAAGAAGAAACTCACCATAAATGATGATTTGATAGCATATAAGGATCCATAGCAAACTTCTTTCCTTCCTGCCAATGCGAGAGGTACACTATTACATGTAAAGAAAATTTGGAAAGAAAATCTTTTTTTTTTCAGTTTTTTCTTTTCTCTCTCCATGCTGTTAACGAGTTAATGTTAACGTCTGAACTATATGCCATGGGCTCCATGCGGATGTTCAATTCGTCAATCGATAGTGTAATTCTCCTACTGTAGTTGATACACGCGAGCCTAAAACAGATCAGAGTATCTCTGGTGATTAATAAATAATGCTGGCGTAATTAGTTTAAAATGTGAAGGAAAAAACTCAACCAATCCACTAGGTTTGGGCTGAATAAACCAAGATTCCTCTTAGGCGATCTGATCGATTGACTCATCCACTTTCCACGGATTCCCCTTCTTTATCTAGGGACTTTTTTGTCACTAATTACTGTTTGAGATTCTGGCCTGCATACACGGAGCTCGAAAAGCAGGTCAATTCATGGCGTGTTGAGAAACATGAGAACCAAATTCAGCTCAGGATAATTGAAAACTTCCGATTCGATCAAATGATTGAATTTACTTTGATGATGGCTTTTTTTAATGATGGGAATAAAGATGCTGATATCACCGAACTATCGAACATTTCATTAAGAATTGGATAGCAATATCACAGTGATAACTGACAGACACAATCCTGCACGTTGGTTCCAACATGATGACATCTTGAGCGGGAGACGCCCCCATTTCGGTCGAAATTTCACACTCACAACATAATATCGCCGTCGGCGATCCACGTTTCATCAGCGCAGAACTCGTCAGGACAGAATGGCCAGGAGAAGCACAGCTCTCCCAGCACTTCACTCTTCGACCACAGCAATTCCCCGAGCTCATCCCAGATCTCCTTTCCTTCCTCCGACTCTCCCATTATTGCACCCCTATCTCCAGACTTCCCTTCCTCCCCAGAATAGGGCTCTGAAGCGTAAGAACGATGGCACATCTGCCCGCTGTCTTCAGGCAAGTCCATCGCCGCTGCTGCCGCCGCCGCCGCCCGTATATCCGTCGGCATAGTGGACAACGGCCGAGGCATGACGTCAGCAAGGTGCGGGAAGTTGAGAAGGGATTCCTTGCCCTTGAGACAAAAGGCCGCCACGTCGTAAGCGCGCGCCGCCATCTCCGGCGTAGGGAAAGAGCCCAACCATATCCTCGAGTTCTTCCTCGGGACTCTTATCTCGGTCACCCACCTTCCCCAATGCCGCTTCCTCACCCCCCTATATCTCGCATGACGCATCCCGCCGACGGTTTCTTCGTCCTTCGCCATTCCTCTCCTCTCAAGGTACTGGTCCAGCCTTGACAATAAATATTACCTAATCCTAAGTGCTCGTCATTCTAGATCTATATTGTATTATGTGGCCCACAGTAGAATATTGTGTCGGAGGAGAGACGACACTTCTCTCTTCCTCATTTTCTTATCTAACTTTCGCCTTTCATCTTACAGCATCAGCACTTGTCATTGTTATCATATCATGCTTCATGAATCTTGAATACGGGTTAAGGGTGAAGGGTTGCCTCCAGTCCTCTTCAGAATCGCCGGGAAAGCATCACCCCTGCGGATGTTTTCTCCGGCAACTAACTACTTGGTCGTTTTACTGTCACGGTAGTTATTTCTTTCTCTGCAGGTTAGATCGTGGCCGTCCGTCATGAGTAGTTATGATGGTGATGCGGTTGCCACCGCGGATGCCGCGACCCGTGGATTAGAAGTTAGTTAGAAACGCTTTTCTAATTTCTCTCTCCTCCACCTATTGGTCTCCTTTTTCTATTTAAAGGGACAGGTGTTTGTTGAAATTACCATCGGTGAAAGAATTAGTTTTTCTATCTTTGTGTTCTGAATTCTTCTCCCGTCTCGTGCAATTTGTCTCTATCTTCTGAAGAGCGATTCTCTAGAAGACAGAAAAGACTCCGTCAGGCCAATAAAGGGAGTAGCCGCTTCAGCTGAAAATTTAGCTGGCAAAATTTTCTCATTCATCGTATTTCTTGCTGCCTCTACTTAAATTCTATTCTTCCTCTCAGCCAGTCCATTCTGTTGTGAAGTCTTCCCTATAGTCAACTGTTTTTTAATACAAAAATTCTCACAATATTCTTCAAATTCCATAGAAACTCTCCATGTCTCTCTCTCCTCAAAATCTTCAAAGGACATTCACTCATCTTTCCACCATCTCTTTAAATTCAATAAACTTCTTAAAACCGAGTTAATGAAATAAACCCAACACATTTTTAAGCAGTCATCTAAAGAAAAATACTTACTTACACTTAATGAAGCTCTCCTTAAAGGTCCACATACATCTGCATCAACGAGTCCTAAATGTGGTTTAGCTCTCAAAGCACGTTCATTCGTGAATGACATTTTCTTTTGCCTTCCATATATCCAACCTTCATAGGCATCATCTTCATCAGAAATGACTGGAAACCCATGTACCATTGTCTTCATTCTCAGAAGTTTCAAAGATTTAAGATTCAAGTTGCAAAGTCTTTTGTCCTCACCAAGTATCACTTATCTTTTATGATATCATGTCATGATCAATAAAATCTTTGATTTTCACATGAAAACTTTTCTTTCCCTATGCTTTGAATACATATAGATGGATTCTGATTTATATTTTTCTTTAAATTGCATCTATAAGTTTCAAACTTAAAACTCAGAGCTCTCTTCCAAAGTTTTCCGAATTTGAACAAGTTGTCGCAAATGTTGGGAACACAATACATGCTACATAGTCTTCTTTTTCTCCGTGATGACTCAACTTGAATTGTATCTATGTCTTCAATCTCTAATTTCTTTCCATCACCCAAGTTAACCTTTCCTTTAGGTAACTCATAAAACACAATGAAGAAATATTTTTTGAATACCATATGAGTGCTACTTGCTGAATCAAGAAACCATGACTCTACACTTGACGTTGCATCTATATTTGAAATAAATGCATTATTTTCTTCAACTTCAATATAAAAAAAATTTACCATTTGGTTTTTGAACTTTAAGAAATTCTTGATGGAATCTGATGTTCAATAGGCTTTCAAAATTTTGATCAAAATATTGAACATAGAAGAAAACATTGAAGTTAATATTCACAGCACCAAGGTGTCAATAACTAATGACATTATCATCAAGTATAGATTAGAATCCCTACTTACAGGGTCCGTTGAAGAAGTTCTCATAGTTGCTTAAGTGTCCAGCCTCTAGCACCATCCTCATGATTGCTAGAGGGTTAGATCTTCTCTTAAACAGTTTTTAGCAAGAGAGAAAAAGAGAGTTTCCATAAGGCTTGCATGAGCACCTTGAGAGAGGAAGAAAGAGACTCAATTTCTCTCTCTCCTTTTAGCAGCTATGATGAGGCCTTGTGGCATAATCATAAATTTCCCTAAATACTATTTAAAAAATCATTTTAAATAAAAATTTTCTAGCTAAAAACAATTAATTTCAAAATATATTGAACTTCTAAAATTTCTCAAAAAATTCAAAAAAATCAGAATTTCCTCCTAGAAATATATATATATATATATAAGTACTTAAACCATGATAACATGCATTCAAAAAAAAATTCACAATATAAATTCATTCAAAATGGGAAATAAATAGAAATTCATATTATGAATTAATAAATTATTTTGTTAATAAATCAATTTAGATAGGAATAGATGCATAAAATGCATGATATTAATGTGTTAATTTGCATATTATCATCAAGAGAGAGAGAGAGAATTGGGGAGTTTCAAATTTTGTTTATTTTTTCTAGTCATCCCCAAAAAAATGAGTTCCTTGAAAAATCAAAACTAATTGTTAGATTTCATAGAATAAAAATAAAAATATAGAAAATAAAAGAAAAAATAGAAAATTAGAATTAAAGAAATAAACAATTATGGTATGTTGATGTCAATTTTAAATTAATAATGGAATTAGGAAATCTATATAGAAATATAAAATTAGTAATATAAAGCCTATTCGTAAATGATATTGATACAAGCCAAGTGCTCAAGCTGTGGATACCTCATCTCCTATCATATTCTACACTGTATATTCTTTAATGATTTAATTTTACATTAACGAGAAATACTAATTTGGGATATTTTATGGATTCCGAATATTTTTTATATTTTTTCCATTCTCACTTAAGAGTGATCACATTTCATAATTTCATATTTCTATTTATTTTTTAGACTTTTCACATAATTTTTCTTTAAATTCTTGGTTGTTGTGTTTTACAAAAAGACTAAAGGTTTCGAATTTTCATAATGTTTCTATAGCTGATTTCAATGATACTTATTCAACACTTATAATTACCATCATTTATTACCTAAGGCCTCTCTCTTCTTCTTTGCATAATTTGATTTTCTAACCAAATTTTCATGAGAAAAGAATTCTCAATGTCAATATAGAATAATTTTCATTTTTGATAAAAATAATCGAAGGAGAAGAAATTTGCTCAAGGACATTAATGCTTGTTCAAGTGATAAAATTGGTTGGTTGTGGTCTTACAATGGTTAAATTCAATTTTTTCTAACTTCCACATTCAAGCTTTGAAATTCAATTATTGAGAAACCATTTTGCTTATACTATGAGTTCACTATTGTTTTCTCCTTTTATGGCATGATTTAATAGTCAAATGCCTAGGAAGTGGAGCTCTCATAATTGAAATTTAACATTTACACCTTAGGAGAAATATATGAGAAACATGTTTATAATCTTGTGAGATTTAACTTAGAAAGTTAAATCAATAGTATTACACACATTATTCAAGCAGTTTGATGGATAATTTATCTCATATATCCAAAAAATATTGGAGTTGTAAATACTAAAAAATTTCTAGTTTCTTATAAAATATAAGAATTTTATATTTTAAGATCAAAGTATATTTTGAGAAAAATGTATTTAAATTATTGGATTTCAGAATGAATGCAAACCAATACACTATAAAATACAGATAAGCCAAAGTTATTTAAAAAATGAGTCTCAAGTTACAAATTCAAGTTTCATGGCATTTAATTAGATTTATAATTATGTTGATAAATAATAGCATTGATTGATTTGGGGGATAATTGTAAATTGGTGGTCCAGTTTACTCATAGAAATTGAAATGACTTGAAACTCTACTGAGAAACTCTCATGTGTTTATACTATAAGTTTGCTACTTATTTATCCTTGGTTTGTGATGAATTAATAGTGGAATGTACAAAAATGGAGATTTTTGCGATTGAAAATTTAAAATAAATTTATAAATAAATATAAAACACTTTTGTTAAATGTATACCATCAAAATGAGTTGTTGAGGAAGATGTAGGTATTTTTTTCAGATTAAACTTACAAAATTTAATTCAAAGAATTCCGCACACTATTTGAGCATTTCTATGGATGGTTTGTCTTGATGGTTGTATTATTCTACAATATTTTCTTAAAGGACATTTATGTTTAGTACACACAAGATATTGGGTCCATTATAAATATTTAAATAAATAATTGTTCAATATTTAATATTTTCCTTGAAAATAAGAAAAGAGATTCATATTTTTATTATCAAAGTAGCTTTTTTAGTAAAAGATTTAAATTTTCAAAGTAATGGAACATCAATACATTGTGAACTACTTCTTAGTCAAAGTAATTTGAAAATGTCACAATTGAATTTTAGCCTACATTTTTAAATCTCAAAGTTGAGGTCCTCACATTTGCTTTAAAGAAATAAAACTCATAATTTATGAGTATAATAAAATTTGAGAAGATTTAATCTTCTAATATTTTATTTACAGTTGAGTCCTTCCGGACCCTTGAGTGATTTTGAGTGAATTTAGAAGCTATGTAAGTTTTTTTGCACGCTTAGTTAAAACTATTTGGTATCTTGCATCTGATTATTAGTTCATCTCCATGGGCTTGAAGCATAGCTCCTTTGAATTGACTAGAAAATATTGTGAAACAATATAAAGGAAATTGTGATTAATTTATATTGTTGGTGGATTGAAAATAAGCATGTTAAAGAAAATTAAGTAACAATTTCATAATGTTAAAAAGACCTAAATTTACCCCTCTCAAGTTAATCTTCTAATATTCTTGGTAAAAATATGAAAAATTTATGACACCCCCAACATTAAAAAAAGTTAATACATTGAAAACAAGCATATATAAATGTATATTTTATCCACCTATATTTTATGCATTTATAAAAATTTATGAGTTCGAATAAGTAATTTTACGAAGCATAATATAGGTGAATAATATGCACTCAAAAATGTACGTTCAGGGTGGGATAGATTCCTGAACACGTGCACCAAAAAGCATCCACAAATGAAACGATATTGCTAAAGTAAATTTCAAATCTTAACATGATATCAAGTATAGTAGGTAAATGATTATCTATTATATTTTAATGGGACAAAACACAACCGTTGTAAATCCCATCGGAGTAGGTAAGTCTTTGTGAGTTCATATTCACCTCCCAGTAAATCCCACCGTAGACCCCTATTATCGTATGAAGCTTCTATACCTTGGTACTCCTCTGTTTGTCTGATCTCCTTCCTGCCAGAAAAATTTGTCCGCATTCCCCTCACCAGTTTATTCTTAGCGCCCTTTTTTAAAAATAACCCTAAAAATCCATGCAACGTTGTCCACGGAAGACTTCTGATCTGAAAGGAAGGCTTACATTTATCCTTAGATTTCCATGCATGGCTGTCATTGTATCAGAGAGGGTTGCAAAATTAATTACGAAATAAATTAATAAAAAGAACGGATAGGGTTGACAAATAAATATGGAAAATTATATAATATTCATTAATTATCGCACAGCTCCATCCATTTTAAACCATTATCCGTCACGCGACCAACGGCCATTGGATCACAAAATTAACATCCCCTAGAGAGATACCCCAAGTTACGTCACTATTGACACGTTATCACGTCAGAATGTAGACCCTGACATGCAGGTTATAGTTAAATAAACTGGAGTGATTTCACATGGACGCATAGTCCTCGTCTAATAAAATATAAGAAAATGCGACCGTCAAGACTACACCTGACTGTTTCTGTCAGATCAACCGGCTGTCCACTTTATCTCATAGTTTTTTAAAATAACACGCATGCCACGGTAGTTGCCATTGCAAGTAGTACTCCAAGGCAGTAGCCACTGCAACCGTTTCTCCTGCGGCCCTTTTATGAGCATCTACCTCGCGTCAGGCGTATTTTCAATTACTACCCTTGCGGAAGGGCAATTCGTTTCATCAGCAACTTGGGCGACAACATTTAATATATATCTCAATTGAGCACGTGCTGTCACCACGTGGTACATTAAAGCAGGAAAAATACATCACCCGGTGTGTAGGGGGGTGAGGAAGCGGCATTGGGGATGCTGGGTGACAGAGATAAAGAGTCCCGAGGACTGCAACTTTTGACTGACATCTAGTACTGCAACTCATATTCAAAACATCTCTCCTACAAAAGCTGTAAGCAAAAGGACACGTTATGAAGCATAGTATGAAAAAATGACAACTGCTGATCACGTAAGAATTTTCGCGGTATTGCTTATGCTCTAATTCACAAGATGAAAGACGTAAATTTGATAATAAAAGTGAAGAAGAGAGGAGTGTCATCTCTCCTCTAACACAATATTTATATTGTGGGCCACAAAAATATGATATAGATCTCAAATCACAAAGTGCTTTCGATGAGGTAGTATTTCTATATAAGGCTAGACCAATACATTGAGAGGAGGAGAGGGGAGAGGAATGCACTTTTGGGAGTGATTTGCCCCCCCCCCCCCAAGACATGGCTGGTGGCTGTGGTGAATGCAACAGACCACCCTGGCATGACAGCTATCATAACCGTCAAGCTATGTGCCATGAGCACACTATCGCACATGCAAAGCTAGGATTTTCAGGCGCCATGGTGCACACTTGGCAAGACACGGGCCCACTTTGTTGTTTTGTGGTATTTCTGAACTTCTTGTACTGTGAGCCTATAAATAGTCAACCTTAGAGCGTCCTAAATATCATTCTAGTATTCCCTTCCTTCTCTAGAGGATTTTAAATGTGTTTGAGTGAATTTTTCTTCTTTTCTCAATATTCTCTCTTCTTGAATATGTTTGTGCATTTGTTTGTGTGGATATGTTTTTCTCTAGTGAATGCTCTTTGGAAAAAGAGTTCACTTAATTGATCCATATGAATCCCTCAATGGTATTATGCCAAATTGTCAATCAAGTTGATTCATGTCACGGTTGATTTGTTTGTTTGTGTTTGAGTGATTTTGAGTGAATTTTTCTTTTTTTCTCAATTTTTCTCTCTTCTTGAATGTGTTTGTGCATGTGTTTATGTGGATGTGTTTTTCTCTAGTGGATGCTCTTTGGAGAAAGAGTTCACTTAATTGATCCATATGAATCCCTCAATGGTATTATGCCAAACTGTCAATCAGGTTGATTCATGTCACGGTTGATTTGTTTGTTTGTGTTTGAGTGATTTTGAGTGAATTTTTCTTCTTTTCTCAATTTTTCTCTCTTCTTGAATGTGTTTGTGCATTTGTTTGCGTGGATTTGTCTTTTTCTCTAGTGGATACTCTTTGGAGAAAGATTTCACTTAATTGATCCATATGAATCCCTCAATGGTATTATGCCAAACCGTCAATCAGGTTGATTCATGTCACGGTTGATTTGTTTGTTTGTGTTTGAGTGATTTTGAGTGAATTTTTCTTCTTTTCTCAATTTTCTCTCATCTTGAATGTGTTTGTGCATGTGTTTGTGTGAATGTGTTTTTTTCTAGTGGATGCTCTTTGGAGAAAGAGTTTACTGAATTGATCTGTATGAATCCTTGAATGGTATTATGCCAAACTATCAATCAAGTTGATTCATGTCATGGTTGTGTATGTGATCCTCTGTCTTGAGACAACAAAGACACATCGTGGTTGGATGAACATACTTTGATAACGAGTTACAAATCCCTAGCCACGAGATCTCTTAAATGTCATATATTAGATACGATATGAAGTCCTCACAGATGATTGAATGGTAAAGATGAGATCATCCACCTTCGATATTTTTTAGGATATTGACGCAAGGAATGAAATGCAACAAAATCCCTATCCAAGATAGTGGAAATATTAGAGGAGATCCTGATGATATAAGTGACCGAATAGTACTAATATAAGTGACTGAATAGTACTATTAGGGCTAATATAAGTGGCCGGATAGTGCTTGACAATTGACCATACCTTAAGTCATTCATCAGTCTCGTGCGAATAAAGCATTATACATACACGATAACGGATGATGGAAAGGTTTCATTAAGGAGTTCTTATATATCCTATATCTCCTAAAGGACATGGTATAGCTGAGCACCTAATAGGCTAGAAAATCAACCTGCTAATTGGGTTAAATCGATCCTTGATTAATTAATATATATAGTGATCTAGATAATTAATTAAGGTTGACCAATAAGGGGTTACTAGGTCAATTAAGTTATTAAATAGTGAGATACATGGACCTAGAGGGTAATGACAAGACGAATTTGTGCAGTCGTTAAATACACATGCATACATGTCAAAACATATTCCAAACTAACCAATGTAAAGTTATCATCACAAATTAAAGAGTCAAGTGGTGAATAAGGGTCGAATCCACAGAGAATTAAGGTATTTTTTAGGTATTTCTTCAAATTCGATCAAATCAAATGACGAATTAAGGTGAGAAATTAAGGATTTTGATAAATTTAGAAAGAGAACTCAATGAAAAATCCACGAAAACAAAAATCACTTGTTTTGGATCAAGATTTGCAGAGAAATCAAAGAGCAAAATTTAGTTAGAATTTATGAACCTGAAGAGAGAAAAAACCAAAATTAAATCTCAAATTAACGTAATCTATGATTTAAAAATAAAATATGATGTTATAGGAAGAGAGATTAGGAAGAAAACATGAATTTTAACATGTGATAGCACTCGAAATGATCCTATTGATCGTTAGATCAAAGGCTTTTCTTTCTACAATTTCGAGGACAATCATTAGTATTCAAGAATAGAGTACTCCTTATTCCGTCCACGAAATCTCACTTTGAAACACTCCTTGCATGAGGAAATTGATTTAGAAGAGATTCAAGGATGGAGATGTCTAAATAGTTCGATTAATCAAAACACCCTTCAATATTTTACATCATCAAAGAACATGTTTATTTATAGTCTAAATTGGGCATGACCATTGGATTTGGCCCTTCATCTTCAATCAACAGCTTAGATGAAATGCTTAGATGCGAATCGTTGCCACTAAGTCACTTCAGTTTGATAAATGATGGAGTGCTCATATTTTGCCACGTTGCAGGTGAAGAAGAAGCGTCGCCCGATCGCATCTGTCCAATTGCAAATAAACGCTAGAGATGTCGTCATCCGCCCACCAAAGTTCATCGAGCGCATTTAATCTCACCCGTTATAACTCTTCACATGAGCGGTTGAGATTAAATCGTTATAAAACAAATCATCACCCAATTAGAGTGCGCGGCGTACCCCCTCAATTTAGTGAAGATTAAATTTCGCAATTTCATTGATAGGATCGCACGTTTGAGATTTTGCCACATCACTTGCGCATAGAAACAAATAAAAGTAATCCCACATGACAAAAATAAGTGCAACTTTACGCCTATACAAGGTATGTTTATTAGTTGGTTTAGCTTGTATTCTAAAAAGGATGCTTAACCAACTAATTACACACACCCGCACACACACACATATGCACACACGCGCACATAGGTGCACACATGTGCACACACGCGCACATAGGTGCACACATGTGCACACACGCGCACACGTGTGCATGCACATACGCATACATACGCTGCCACGTGGTGACGCCTTTCCACAACTGTTGCCACGTCAGCATCATTTTTTATATGATTTTTATATTCTTTTTAATTCAAGATGAAATTCAAATACATTTGTAAAAAAATAAAAAAAAATCCAAAAAATCCCTAAAAATAGAAAATTCATATCTTTCAAAATATAAATCTAAATTAATTTTTTTTCCTGGTTTGATCATAAATTAAATAATCTAGCATTCTAAAAAGTTAAATTTAAGAAATAACAAGAAAATAAATTTTTATTTCCAAAATACACTCGTTTGTTTTCAAAAAATAAAGTTGGAAAAATAAATGAGTGTATGAAAAGTATTTTATCTTATTATTTAACATTTAAACCTTACTAGAATCTCATATATATATGGGAATAATCTAATATTTAAATTTTTTCTCTTAATTATCTGTGATTATGATGTAGGATATTTTAGAAGATGTATCTAAATCCTACATATGAGGGAGGATCTATGAAATGATATCAATATGAAAGTGGATTATAAATCAGTGAGAATGTAGTGTGATTTAATGTAGAAATATGAGAGAATAGAGAAGGTAGATATTATGGTGCTTTAAAGATACTTAAGACAGTGATTAATGTGAGAAGAATAATGGGAATAGATGAATGATAATGATTGATTATGAAGTTAGGGAGATAAGAAAGAGGATGGTGTGGATTATGAGAAGGGGATAGTGAACTAAATTTAGGAGAAATCAGATACGGGGACTGGTAGTATTTAATATGATATGATTTAGATAGTAGGTATATGGTATAGAAAATAGATAGGGAGACGATAATGAGTATGATAGTGAGGATGAGAGTGATCGCAGTGGAATGAGGAATAAATACGGTGATGAAGAGTATTACGTGAGGCTCAATGAAAAGGGATAAAAAAGAGAGAGAATATGATATAACTTATAAAGAGAATACAGAAAGATAGAAAATCAAACGCTGGACTTATGGATTTAGAATAGGAACTATTATTCATCGTGAAAAGTAAGGATGATACCTGGGAGGTGACAGGCCAATTGACCCGGATAAACCTCATATGCGTCGGACTTGAAGTGGAAGAAAGCGGACAGAACGGGGAAAGACAATTGGAAAGGAGGATAGAACTCAGAGAGACAAAATATCAGGGAGAGGGTGATGGAGGCACGAGGAACACAAACACAGGGAAAAAGTATCCCGTAACCAAATTTTCATTCAAAATAACATCTGACTTTCTTCTCTTACAGATTTCGTTATATAGAAATAGAAAAGGGTAGTTATGGGAGGTGTCGTATCGCAGTAAGTTCCATTCGCGAATGAGCAGTTGTGCCTGGGGATAACTCCTCTTCAATACGCTATTGACGTGGATTCTGCGTCAGTCGTTGACTGAGAGATGCTTTGGTCGGTGATGAGATCGTCGGTTGCGGATTCAGTAGATTGATTGGATCTCCTTTGGACGCTAGTTAGGATGAAGTTCCGGTTGTTCGGAATTCTGCTGTGGAGGGCTTCCTGTCTTTCCTGCCGGTCAGCGCCACGATAACCTGATGTCGTTTTGTCCGTTGTCTCTTCGCTCTCATTCCTTGAAGAGCTGCTGGTGCAAATGATTGGCAGCAGAAGCTGGAAAGTCCTCGGCGATCGTCCTTTCGGTGGGGGAAGCAAGTTCTGCCCGGGCAACGATTTGGCGGAGATGAACCTCTTTGTATTCTTCCACACCCGAGGACGTTCAATAAGAATTCATTCGCATTTGAGATGTCATCCTAGTAGTTAAGACCTACTCTCGTGACGGTTTCGCGTCCATTCGTGATTCCGATGCTGCTTCATAAGATTGTGAATATTGGAGTTGACCGGTTGACCAATGTGCAGCTCTCGATATAAATTTTGTCACTTCTTGTAATTCCATAGGCGTCGTGATGCTAATGACGATCCGGTCGAGTCTTCAGGATCGTTAGACATTGTGGGAGGATGTAGTCAACGTTAACGTTAATCTTTAGATGGACGCCGGAAGGTAGGTTGTGAAATATCTGCGACACTTCGTAGACATAATCGTGATCCAACTGAGTAGCAACCTCACTGGCCTACCTACCGTGGTGCATAGACTCCTTTGTGGGTGCTCTTGAGATATCTCGATGTTCCGTAACTTGCGAGACGATCATACGGAGAGTATTCATGACCTCTGGATTATTTTAGAGGAATCGAGACCTTATGCCTTTACTCCGTGGAAAGCTTCATGAGTTTTCCCTCTGTCCGACAACAGTAGGAATACAGGCGGGGGATGATTTTAATCCCGTGTGATCTTCATCAATTGGTGCAATTTTAACTCCCCGTCGTGGTGGACTTTAATATCTGGCAGGCGTTGGAGGCTTTGATCATTTTGAAGAGTCTAAAGGAGCTTTCTTGTTTCTCGACAGTTGGTATCCTTTATCTCATTGACTTTGAGTTGACCGTAGAGGACCGTGAGGGTATTGGTTAAATGGGTGATAATACTCCTTGTGAGCTTCTTTTCTTCGAATTCATGGTAGGCTTTGTCTATCTTCTTTGTTCTCATGTTGGTAAGAAGAGTAATTGTCATTTTCTTCTTCATTTGTAAGGCTTCTTTGATGTTAATCATGACTGTCTTCATGGACTTTGTCTTGAGCTGCCACTGAGGTTAGTCTCGTCTAACAGTAATAACATGTAGATCTCTTCTAAATTTCTATTTAAGGGTGGTTTTCAAAGAAAGAAGGAATATATCACAATGGTATTCCTATTTGATGTTTCTTGAGATCATTATTCATAACTTTACAAGGTACCTATGATATGGTGGATATGGTTTGGAAAATAAGGAACCTATATCAAGGTAGAAGGTGGTTGACTTGGTCCATTCAAAGAATTCTAATTATCTAAGGATAAGGCTAATTTCTTTTGACCAAGTTAATCTTTGGATCAGTGTAAAATAGGAGGAGGGAAGATAATTCCCTTAAAATCTACACTCTCTTTCAATTATTTAGAGAGGTCTTCTTCATCCATTTAATTAATGGATACTTTCTCAAACTCATGAGTAAGGAGGAGAATAGGTTCACTTGGAACCCTTGTGTTCATGTTTTTAAAATAATTCTCCATCAGATTATCTGTGAAATAGAGCATTTTAAGATTATAACTTAAATTTTCATAGAATGATAATATACACTCAAAACATGATAACATGCATAAGAATAGAATATTTTATGCCTGAATTTGCATTAATATTTATATGATTTCATGTGTAAATAGCATGTTATCAGGACATCCATATATTGTATATGGATATTGATGGATAGAAGTATAATTATGAAGGTTTTTATGAAAAGTACACATACCAAATGTCTATAAATAAGGGGATAACGATCATAACTCAAGGTGCCCATACATGCCTTCTGATAATTCTCCCCTTTCTTCTCTTTCTCTCTTGAAGAGGAGATTACATGATTCAACCATCCACAAATTGTGTGGATACCATGACAAGCTAGATTCTTGAATACCTTCAAGAACTTCTTTAAGAGAACCTTGTAAGTACGTTTTCTCATGTATATAAGATGATAGGATCATTTTTTATTGGTGCCTCAATATTTTGAATATCTGATTTAAGATATTTTGATACACTCGATATTTTAATCAAAATTTTAGAAGGCTTATCAACCTCCAAACCCAACACTTTGTACCCTTTCCTATGTTCAAGGAAAGAGTTGTAGAATGAAGAATGCTTTGATTAGACTTTGTTAACAAGTAAACCCTTGATTTAGATTCATTATAGATATGGACTACATGCCTCTATATATAGAGAATAAAAGAAGAGAAATAAAGATTTTCCCAATGTGGGGCTAATGCCTGATGTGGGACATAAAGATTCACCAGAGGAGGTTGGGACAAAGGTCCCTTAACTTGCTCGATGTGAGAAATAAAGATTTGCCTTGGTTAAACTTGTGAGCTATAATCTAATACGCCTAGCTGCTCATTCTGACACTCTCCCTCATGTTGAAGCGTATAAATGCAAAGCTTTCATAGAGACTGCAGCAAGAGGTTGATACGATAACCACACCAAGTTTTCAAAAAGGCGTTAGCACAAGCGCTTAGAAGTGCTAGAGAGTGCCCCCATATGCCCTTTATAGGCCAAAAAAAGGAGTTAGCAAGGGTGCTCGATGGCACTAACAAGGGGACAAATAAGGGTGCATGAAGGGGCTGGCAAGGGCACCCAAAGGAATTGGCAATGATCAACAAATGCATTAGCAAGGGAGCTTTGAGGGAGATGGTGACAAGAACACCCAAAGGCTTTGACTCGAGTGCCCAAAGGTAAAAGCAGGGGTGCTTCGACACGCTAGGAATGGGAACCCAAAGGCATCAATAGAGGTATAGGGAAGCACTGACAACGATGTCTAAAGGAACTCATAGAGTAGTGACTCAATGGTCAAACTAGGCAATCATGAAATAACCAATGAGTAGATGACTTCCTTGCCAAACAAACATAGTTTTCTCTTAGTAGTTATTATGAAGCCTATAAGCCTAATCATACTTCCATGTCTTGTTTATGTTCATTGAAATGAAATTTATTAATTGTTATTCTAAAATCATATTTGTAATGAAGTCCATTAGGATATACAATGGCTAAAAGATCAATGATGGGATCATTATATAATGATCACTAGCCTTTAAATGTCTAAATGGTAAAGCCCAATTGTTTTGAGTGATTTAAGAAGAGATGAGAAGCCCCTATTTATAGAGGAGAAAGAGAGAAAGATCGAAATATAACTCATGTCGGAATAATATCCTAAGAGCAAGACAAAATGCGAGCACTTCCCAAGAGCTCCCTGATAACATGCATATTTAACTTGTATTTTCATCTAAATAAACTGGTATTAATGCTTAATTTAAGTCTTTATAATGCATGTTATCATCTTAAAATGAAATTTTCTTCAATTTAAGGACAAATCACTTAATTCCATATTTTTCATCAATTTAGAATTCTTTCAAGGCTCAAACCACTTATATTTGATCAAAAAAATTTTAGTTTTCAATATGTCAAGTTTAAGTGGTTGCATGAAGGTGTAAAAAGAGGAAGAAAAGAAGAAAAAAAAGAGGTTAAGAGTTAAAGAGGGAATTAACCTAGTTGACTCTAGAAAGTCAACTAGGAATCAATTCATTCATAATTTTATTTTCCATCAAATGTTTTATTTTAGGGCATAGATTTAAAGAGGATCAAATTCTTGATCCAAAGAAGAAAATTTCATGCAAAAATGAGTTCTAGAAATGAAGTTGTGAATTTTTTAAGATTCACCATTTTTGTGGATTTTTAGAAATAAAAAATCGTAAAAAGGGGGTTTAAGCATGGGACCATGCGGTGGTGACGTGGCAATGCAGACGCGTGGCAACGCCATCTGGGCCAACACAGACCCGTGTGGAACCTACGTGGCATGAATGGCTAGTGGGCTAAGATTATTAGTCCCACGGGCATAGTGAGCCCTAGTATTGAGTAGAGATAAGGGGGGCGTCATAAGACCCGTAGGGCGACAGAACAGCTTAAAGCCATTTCTCCTGATATACACGATCAATTCTTTACATTCTATCTGTCTAGGACTAAACATCTCTTTTTTTAGGCAACGTGGCAACACGTGGAGCGTGGGATTAAGCACGTGAATCGGCGCTCATTGATCTCGTGGATCTTGGTCCACAAGATTGCGATCAAAGCACATGACATATTTGTAGTTGTTGACAAAGCGAGACTGAGCAGTCATTGAAATCACATGATCCCGTGTCAAAACAAAGTCCAAACTTACCAATTTTATGAAAATATTTTGAATTGAGGTGTATAATGATAAATACGAGTCGAATCCACAAGGAATTAGGGAAATTCTTGATGATCTCTTCGAATTTCATAAAATCAGAGGATAAATCAGTGATGGAAATTGGGGAAAATGGTATTTTATGAAAGAGGACTTGAAGACGAATCCACGGAATCAAAAATCATGAAATTTGACTTTGATTTCGCAAAGAAATTCAAGATTGAAGAGAGATGATTTTTCCGAAACATAAAATCACGAAATTACTGATATTAAGAATAAAATTCACTTAAATTACGATTCTAAATTGAAATTAAACACTAGAAAAAGATAGATTAGCATAAAACACGATCCCTAACCCACAACTACGATCGAATTGATCCAATTAATCGCTGGAATCAAGGCTATTCATTAAAATTCAAAAATCGTGACTCGTGGAGTTGAAGCGTCGATTTCTTCCTCGTCGATCATTGAAATCTTGATCTTAAGCACTCCACGGACCTGGAAATGAGTCTAGAAGCGATTGGGACCAAGAGATTTAGTGTCTAAACAGTTCGACTGACTCGAATTGGTCTCGAATGCTTTACAATCTTAAAGAACATCTCAATTTATAGGCAATTTGGGCGTAACCGTCCTATGAAACACATCAACAGCTCTAATGAATCGCTTCAATGAGAATCCTTACCGTTAAGTCATGGCCATTAAATCGTCGATCGATGCTTGAGATGAAGCCATGTCGCATGCGTTATAAAATGCATCAAAACACATGTCGTTGGATCGTGATCAAACGCTCTTGATGCGTTTCCATCGGTTTAATCTCAGCCGTTATAACTCCTTTGATCAACGGCTGAGATTAAATCGTTTAAGAATATGATTCGCGAACGAATAGTGATGCGCTATGTACCCCCTTTCCTTAAGTGAAAATCAAGGGTCACGATCCTTCGCACGATCAGATGCCCCTTACATTTCCACGTCACCCCTTGCGTCGACCATTCAATCGCGATGTGATTGGACATTCCAAATCACGACACATCACTTGCGCGCTTTATAAAATTCAGAAAAATCGATTTTCATTCGAAAAATGGATTTTTTATGCCTTAATATGCATTAATAATCATTTATTATCATGTCTAATTAGCATGTTATCACACCCCTCCAACTTAAATGATTGCTAGTCTCTTAGCAATTTACGATATAATATCCCTAGAATGCCCTTTCATCCTTTGATCCTATTACTAAAGAGGTGAAGCGTATGAATATATGATTATGTTTTCCTCATAGTGTAGGCCATAATAATCTAGATTTCATCTCTTCGTTAACTTCTTTAGTGTATATTAGGGTAGTGCTCATCGGCTAATGCTCAAGTCTAATTCTTAATCGTGATCAAGGTGAACATATCTAAGGCTTGATGCTATGGGGATAAAAAGATACTCACTCTCTCATGAGCGGATGTAATTCCTTACCCTCTCCATAGATACATCACTCCTTCGCTCAAAAAGGGAGGCTACTTAGTGTATTAGAATTTCCCTCGACTCACTTTCCTCCTATAAAGAGTGCAATTCAAAGGGATTCCTATCTTTGGGATGCATTGTGTGAGGTGGCTGAAGGAAATAAAAAGATACTATTTCTAAGGGAATGACGTAGTTAAAAGCAAATATGCAGATAAACAAAGTAGATTTTTAAAGCAAAGAAGGTACCACTTTTGATAATTATACTCCCAAATGAGGTGAATGGTGATGGTTAGGATAGATGGTAGAGATGATGGTAGAAGATATTTCATACTTATTTTCCTTCTTTTCACTTCTTATTTCTCTCTTTCTTCTGATTTTTTTCTCCTCTTTTTTTTTTTTTAAAACATTTTAGAAGCCTGGCATAAAGATATGAAGGAGTTTTAGGATTTCTGAAGAGAGTATGGAACATATGTGAAGTGTAGTGTGAAGATATACGTACATGTGAGGTTAATATGGAAGGAAAATGTGATGAATACGTGAATCACTTAGGAGTGTTATTATCATGAGTGAAGTTTAAAACAAAGTGGTGTATCTACTTGACTGCTTTGGAAAAGATAAAACTACATGCCTAACAAGGAAAGATAGGTGCTTAAAAAAATTATGTATCATTGCACTCCTTTAAAGGGAAAGTCTAGAATCGAGGAATTCCCACACTAAGCAGTTTTGGCTAATGTTCGGTAGGGGATGGAATTTTATTTTTTCTCAAAAACTCTCCTTTTTAATCCCATAGCATTTCAACCTCTGATTACTCATTGTCCTTGGTGCTCGTTAGATACCCAACCCTAAAGAAGTCTACCACTAAATATCATCCATGGTTTCTCTAGACCATTTAGCATTCTTACTCAAAATGTAATGATATGGGCTATGAGGCCCTCACTTCTATATCTCTTATAGGTCGGATCTCTAGATGTCAAGACTTCAAAGGTGGAGTAGAGTGGATCAGATTTTTGGAAAATAGGAGTTTTTAGAATTTAGAATTTTTAAAATTTTTGAAAATAGTAGAGATTTTTCTAAGTCCTCACCTTCCAACTAGAACTTTTCATTGCCCTCAATGAAATCTATATGCTCATGCAAAAGATAGCAAAAATACATAATCATGGCTTGACAAAGATATGAAAATGTGGTGACAGGATAAAAGGGTTAGAAAAACACTAGGATTTTGTGCAGGTGTGCCCTTTCCTAGTGTAGTTCTTCTTCGATATCTATAAAAACTGAAAAACAAAGAAAAGTAAAGAGTAAGATAATCTTGGGGTGCCTCCCATGAGCGCTAAGTTGAACGTCTTCAGCCAGACAAAACTAAAATAAAACCTACGACTATTGATGGGTCGAGGGTGATACTTTCACGTCCTCAAGTGCTCAGGAGGATGCAGATTTACCTTGTCTGGCGGTGCAGGGGGATCTGATTTTAGGTACGGCTTGAGACGATGGTCATTTACCTTGAATTGTCGACTGGATTTGATGTCGGAGATGAGTACCGATCTGCCATCAAACAACTCCAGAACCACGTAAGGACCATCACATCTAGAGCGTAGCTTCCTAAGAAAGAGCTTGAGGCAAGAATTGTAAAGCCAGACCTTCTAGTTGACCTAAAATGATCGTCGCCAGAGTTGTCGGTCGTGAAAGGCCTTTGTCTTCTCCTTGTAGATTGTCGCGTTCTCGCTCGCATCATGCCTTAGCTCTTGTAACTCCTGAAGCTAGAGAAGTTGTTGTTTCCCAATTTCGTCTATAGATAGGTTCAGCTTTGTGATAGCACAATAAGCTCGATGCTCAAGCTGAACCGGAAGATGGTAGGCTTTCCCGAAGATAAGTTGGAAGGGATCGCGATGGGTGTCTTGTATGCCGTCTGTTATGCCCATAGTGCGTCGAAAACCTTGTGTGCCCAATCTTTTTCATCTAGACAAATTATCTTCTTTAGAATGCTCTTGACTTCTTTGTTGCTTACCTCTACTTGCCGATTCGCCTGAGGTAGTATGGCGTGGTGGCACAATGGTGTACTTCGTACTTCTTCAGCAATGCGGGGAAATGTGCATTGTTGAAGTGTGAGCCCCCATCGCTAATGATGGCCCTCTGACAACCGTACCTAGTGAAGATGCGTCTCGTAACAAATATGAGCACCTCCCAATGGTCGTTTGCCTTGACTGACTTAGACACATAATCCACCGCTACCAATATGTACTCTTTCCCGTCAGAAGGTGGGAAAAGTCACATGAAGTTTATCCCCCAAAGATCAAAAATCTCCACCTTAAGGATCGGCCGCATTGGCATCTCATCTCGCTTGGAGATGTTTAATGTCGCTTGACACTGTAGGCATTCCATATAGAAACGGTGGGCATTCTTGAAGATGGTGGGCTAGTAGAAGCCGCTCTACAGGATCTTGTTCGCGGTCTTGCGTGTCGCAAAATGTCCTCCGCACGTCAATGAGTGACACATCGCTAAGATGTCTCCTTGCTCCTCCTCTGGTATGCATCGTCGGATGATCTGATCGTATCTTAGGTGGAATAGGAGTGGTTCTTCCCAAAATTAGTACTTGAGATCATGGAAGAACTTATCTTTTTTATGACAATTCTAATGCCCTGGGATCGATCCAGTCATGATGAAGTTCATAATGTGTGTGATGTAGAATTATTTTGAAAGATGAACACAATGGGTCTAAGTGAACCTATCCTCCTCCTCCTCCTCCTTATCTACAAATTTGACAAATTATCGATTCATTTAAATGGATGAAGAAGACCTCTCTAAATCATTAAAGAGAGTGTAGATCTTAAGGGAATTATCTCCCTCCCCTCCCTATTTTACAATGATCTAACGATTGACTTGGTCAAAAGAAATTAGCCTTATCCTTAGATAATTAGAATTCCTTGAATGGACCAAGTCAACCAGCCTTTTACCTTTGATATAGGTTCCTAATTGTCCAAACCATAACCACCATATCATAGGTACCTTATATCATTTTAAATAGTGATCTCAAAAGAAAAATCAGTAGGAACACCATTGTGATATATTCCTCTTTTCTTTGAATACCACCCTTAGTTAGAGTTTCAATAGAGATCTAATAGAAGATACTATCTTTTATTCCATTCAAAACAAAGTCCTTGCATGAATCAACCCATGCCTCTATGGAGCTCAATCAGATGAAGAATTCTAAAGATCTCCAAGAAAAGCTCAAGGTTAAAAGTTTACACATAAACACCACTTGATGGCTTATGAAGACAAGCCATTATGAGATCAAAGCCTTTATGAAAGCAAGTCAACATGAAGACAGTTGCATCAAAAGGTCGCCCCCATGCCTACCGAAGTTGTTGACATTATCTAAAGATTAAGGCAGTCCCCATCCTCATCTAAAGACCATATCTAATTCTATCAAAGAAGAGCTCACGATCTCTAAAGATCCTGAAGGATATTTACCTATATCTGCCATCATTGCTTTCAAAGCTAAAGACACTTGTCAACAGTACTTCATTACTTGCAACTACTCTTCGAGCATCCTCAAAATTGGCTGTCGGTGACAATGGAAACAAGTTCAAATGCATACAACCAATCACTGATACTGATTTAGCAGAAAGGCAGCCTCGTATTATTGTCGCCGAAAACTTGCGTGGCGATCATTGATATCGGAAACTTATTAAAGATATCTTCTTCAGTTGGGAGCATGAAAAACAATTCGAACATGCTATCTTCCAACTCATGACAGCCCAACCATTCTCTATACCTCCCTCTATTTTGTCTGAAGCTCACGAGAGGAGAACAGTATGCTGTCGAGGCCCTATCAAGCTAAAGCATCGTGCGAGCACAGGACCACCGCTGAATATGCGGACTCGTGGCACCGTTAACCCGAGACCACTACCCTTACCTTACCTTGGCGATCCGCGAAAAGGATCTAAGTGGAGCCAAACCCCGTCGGGTTTTCCTCACCTAAAGAACGTGATTAGTACTTATTATGTCGTCTTTACTTCCAAGACTAACAGAAAGAGCATCACCGAGGATCTCCTGCATAAAGTTTCGCCCGCCTGCATGGATAGAATTACTTCCAGCCGTTGATGCTAGCGTAACCAAAGTCAACGAAGAACCGCCTAGACGGCATCGCGAATCTCTATGGACTACGTCTACGGACACGCGGAGAATAACAACTTAGAACCCCGACTTCACGTACGTGTCGCGACGGTTCCACAACTGTCATCATCAAAATACAAGAAGCATCAAACGGTCCTCACGGATTCTCAAAAACGCAAGAAGTTCTCCTGAAACGGCGTCACTGTCCACACACGAGCGACAATGAAGTAACGCGTCGTATGGCCTCCGTCGTTCTAAATCTATAAGACGGAAAGTTGTAAAAGAAAAGGATAGATGACGTTTTTTGATAAATTGGTTACCCTTGGTTCGTGTTTACCTTTGTGTTTCATCGTCTTCCATGTGTCTCCATCGTTCCTCCTGCATCCTCTTCATCTCTACGTTCTATCTCCCTTTCTCTTCTCCCCCCATTTCTGTCCTCTTTCACCATTTTAAGTCCGCTGCAAATCGAGAGAGATCTGGATCATTCACGGAACCCGACAACGTCACTTCCGTCAATTTCCAAGCAATCGTCATTTCATTCGTTTGCGTGAAAATAGTTCGAATCTAAAATCGTAAGTCCACGTAGACTGTTGATCCCCTCTAATCTCCCACGTCCCTTGCCAACTTCCCAACTCTCTCTCCACCCCCAATTATTCTCACCTTTCAACCTCCCTCCCGATTTCCTAAATATAATATATAACATATATTTCCATTCCTTCTATCTCTCCTGCTTTCTTCTCTTCTTAACTATTCCTCATTATCCGATATTCCCTTATCCGATAAGCATCCTAAATAATTCTATTATCTTAGTAATATAATAGTCAACATTACCGGTCTCTAAATTTTATTCATTATATCTTATTATCGTCTTCTCCACGTCGTTCCCATCCTACTATTTCTGGTCTATATTATATTCGTATCTTCATCATTAATCTATCTATTTAATTCCTATCCACATACTCCTCCTTCACTATTTATATTATCTATTATATTCTCCACATTCATATTATCATCTTTATTATCATCTTCTTCTCTCCTAATATTTAATGAATTATTCTCTACTTTATTTATGTGAATTATAAATTTCTTTCTCACTGATATCACTTCATAGATCCTCCCTCATATGTAGGATTATTTCTTGAATCATATCATCATCATCATACCTAGCATAGCATCTAAATATCCTACATCAGTGTGCATGCCAGGGAGCGTGGCTCGAGATGACAAGGAGATGCTCGTCGGGGAATGTGTCACTGATATCTCTTCCTCCCGGAATGTGGAGACACGATAAGTGGTTTGCCATAGAGTTCTCGCTGCCCTTCTTGTGATGCAGGACGACGGTGGTGAGAACCCTCGTGCCTGATCAATGGGACTGAGGTTGACCGGGGGTAGCCGGTCAAACCTAACCTATGGATAAGCAAATCCTAGACCCTAAGTATGAGACCTCTAACCTAAGCCTAAGTGCAGGCAAGCGTGCCGATCAGCGGAGTCGACTCCGGGTGACCCGGGGAAACTCGCGAAGATGGGTAGGGTGAGATCCTCTCGATCCACGTCCGGAGGCGTGGAAGTCGCTCGTCGTGGAATAGCCAGGAGGCTGCAGCCCACGCTCGGTACCGGATCTGACGTACGCGTGAGAGATCTCGATCCTATATCCGCTCTATCCTATCTACGTCGTCCGACGGCGGTGGAGACAAGTAAAGGAAATGATTCGAAAAGTAATTAACTCGAAAGAGGGGTCGAAGCTAACCTGCGGGGCGCGAGCCCGGTCGGTCGGGGCGAGGGAGGTCGTCGGGCGCGGCAGCGAGGCCGGACGCTGAGGCGAGTTAGCGGTTGGCGCGGAGGGGCGATCAGCTCTGGTTGAGGGTGAGAGAGGTTCGCGGCTCGCTTTGCTCGCCGCGGCGAGCCCGGCGGAGGAGGGGCGGCGTCGGCGAGGACGGCGGGGCGTGTGAGCGCCAGCAGTGGGGGGGGTTCTGGGCCGGTTCAAGCGGTCTGGGCCGGTTCCGGGCCGGTCTGGGCTGTCTGGACCGGTTCTGGACCGGTTGGGGTAGCCCCGGGCGGTGCAGGGCCGGTCTGCAGGTCAAGCCGGTCTGGGACCGGTCTGGACCCGGCTCGGACCAGGTGGCGGTCAAGACCCGGCCTGGTCGGGGTTAGGCTGGGTCGAGCCGGTCTGGATCGGTGATGGTGGGCCGAGCGATGCGGACCGGGCGGAGTCGAGCGGTTTGGCCGGCTGGGACCAGGTCAGCTTGGGCGCGTCCTGGGCAGGCCGGGCTGGGTCAGTCTGGGCGGCCAGGCCTGGATAGGGCGGTCCGGTCCGGCTCAGGCGGGCTCGGGCCGTTCCTGGCGATCCGAGTGAACCGGGCGAGATGGGCGGTCCGGACGGACGATTCCCGCTGAGTTGACTCAGCGGGAATCGTTCATTTCCTGACCTTTCGATTAGGGTTTCGCACCAGGGTCAGGGCGCGCGGCGGGCGATGCGCGGCGATTGGGAGCTCGGGGCGGCGATTCCGGAGCGGCCGCGGGCTCGCTGGGCGGTGGATCGGGTGGAGAAGGCAGGGAGGGCGAATCTCGAGGCGGAAGGGGGCGCGGAGATGTTCGAAGGCGTCGGAGAGGGCGGACGACGGGCTGGAGGCGGACGGGACGGCGAGATTGGGGGGGGAGGGGTTTCAGCCGGGATGGAGGAGGGGAATAACGGGGATCGTCGGGACGGGCGATTTCCGTGGAGTAGGGAAGAGGGGTGTTTGCTCCACGGAGGAGAAATGGGGGAGGGGGAAACCGGGGAAGAAGGGAGGTGGTCGTGGGGATGAACGGAATTCCGGGAAATCGGGAGTCTGCAGGGGAGGGTGGTGATCGCGGGGGAGATGTTGGCGGAAGAGGAGCGGAGGAGGGATTGGAGATCCGTGGAGGAGGAACGAGAAGAGGGCGAAATCCTGGGAAGGGGGAGGAGCTGGCCGGAGAGGCAGGAGACCTCGCCGGAGGAGAAGCGGGGTTGGCCGGAGATGGTGAGGAAGGTGGGGAGATGGTAGGGGCGATGCCGAGCGGCAGCGGCGGCGGCGGAGCAAGGGCGGCGGCGGCGGCTCGATGGCGGCGGCGGCGGCGCTAGGTCGGCGGCGGCGGCTGGAGCAACAGCAGAAAGTATCAACGTGGCCGGGGCAAGGAGTGGCGGCGGTCGTCGCGGCGGCGACGGCGGCGGCGGCGGCGGCGGCGGCGGCGGCGGCGGCGGCGGCGGCGGCGGCGGCGGCGGCGACGACGGCGGTTGGACTCCTTCCCCGGCCTTCCTTGAGCAGCCACTTGAGAGGGAGAGCACTCCTTTCTTTTTTCTCAAATGACGGCTAGGGATTGTGGGGGGGTCCCTTCCCCTCTTATAGAGCCCTTGTTGGGCCAAGAGAGGAAAGGGCCCACTTGAGGCCCACAACCCACACCCATACTCATAGAAATAGAATAAAAGGTTCACAAAGAAGAATGGGCTTCACAAATGGGATCCCGAAAAGGGAAGAACCCACCCGGAAGCCTAAAGGGAGAGAAGAAATAAACGAGGACCCGCTTAAACACGTGCGGGTCAAAAGATCCATAATAAAGAAATAAAGAAGTAAAGATAAGCGGATAGATCCGCGCGCGCAAAAAGGCTCCTCCGGCGCCGTGGTATCGTGTCTTGGTGGCGACGGGGGTCGTACGCCACCATCTTGTCTTTGATCTCCAAGTCTAATTTTTGAAAGAGTAGCACCCATCATATTAGTCGTGGTTTAGCCTCTTTCTTTGAGAGCAAGTACTTCAAGGCCGCATGATCAGTGTAGATAATGATCTTGCTCCCCAAGATGTAAGGCCGGAACTTTCTGAGTGCGTAGACCACCGCCAGAAGCTCTTTCTCCGTAGTCGTATAATTTATCTAATCTTTGACGAGGGTCTTGCTTGCATACGATATAGCCATCGGCTTCTTGTCTAGACGTTGCCCTAAGACCGCTCCCACCGCGTAGTCCAAAGCGTCGCACATGATCTCGAATCATAATTCCTAATTAGGACTTTGTAAAATTAGTGCCTCAATCAATGCTTGCTTCAACATGGCGAATGCGTGCTTCCCCTTCTTCATTTATGAGGAAGTCTTTGTCTTTGCAAAGAAGGGTGGTGAGGGGCTTAGAGACTTTTACAATGTGTTGAATACATCTCCGGTAGAAGCCGAGATGCCCAAGAAAGCTCCTCAAATCTCCTGTGGTATCTTGTAGAGGGAGGTTCTTGATGACCTCTATCTTGGCCTTGTCCACCTCTAGTCCTTTGCCCAAGATGATATGCCCGAGCACTACTCCCTCCCGTACCATGAAGTGGGATTTTTCCCGGCTTAGTAATAGTTGTTTCCTGATGCAGACCTCTAGTATCTTGATCGTAGGTCTGAATCGCAATCTGGTTGTAGCCAGAATATCTGTCGATGAAGTAGAAGTAACTCGATCCTGCTGATCGGTCCAGGACTTGGTTGATAAACGATAGAGAGAAGTGGTCCTTTGTCGTTGCGGAGTTCAGCTTCCGATAGTCGAAGCAGACTCTCCATTTCGTCGAAAGGCGTGGTTGGATCTCCTCGCCTTTCTCGTTCATCGTGACTATTACTCTAGCTTTCTTCAGAATAACGTGCACTAGACTTACCCATTGGCTATCGGATATGGGGTAGATGATTTTTGCGTTTAGCCATTTAAGAATCTCTTCTTTCACGACTTCCCATACCTTTGGGTTGAGTCATCTCTGGGCTTCCCTAACGGGTCTTGACTCATCATCTAGGAAGATGCGATGAGTGCATAGGGAGGGGTCCAACCCATTCAGGTCTGTCACGGTCTAACCGATTGTATCTTCATTCCGCCTTAATACATCTAGTAAATGTTTCTTGTGCTTAATATCCAGCTTGGACAAAATAATCACCGGCTTTGCTTTCTCTTCATCAAGCAAGGCGTATTTGAGTGTTAATGGGACAGCCTTGAGCTCCAAGGAAGTCTCGTCCATTAGTAGCTCTTCAAATCTTGCTTCCTCGTCGATCATCATTACTTCTTCTACGCAGGTGTTAATATCCTGGTCGCCGGCGAAGTCGATGGCACCCAAGTCCTCGGAAGCTCATGAAGGGTATTTTATAAGCATGTTCATGTTGACCTTCACGGTGTGCTCACCCACCTTGAGAATTACTTCTCTTGTCCCCCAGTTTGTGATGGCTTTTGCGGTAGCTAGGAAGGGTCATCCTAAGATGATCGGGCATTGGCTAAGCTCCTTACTCATTTTCATATCGACCACTAAGAAATCTACCGTGAAATAGCAATCTTCTATTCTCACGATTACATCCTCTACTAATTCATGTGGTTTCCTTAACGATCCATCGGCTAAGCATAACTGTACTATGAAAGGTTGCAACTCCCTTACAAGATGACGGTCGAATACAACTTTAGGGAGGATGTTAATACTAGCTCCGGTAGCTAGCAAGGATCTAGTAAAGGGCATTCCTCCTATTTCACTTGTTACCACGGATGCTCTCGGATCTCTCTTTTTAATCTGTAGGGAATTCATCATAATGGAACTCACCGTTTCACTAAGTTGGATCCTTCTAGGGTTTCTATGAGGAGCGGATATACGTTTGAGAAATTTTGCATAGGAAGGGATATGCTTAATGGCATCTATTAAAGGAATGGTAATGGTTACCTTCTTAAAGGCGTCGACTAGATTGTCATCGGATTCACTAATCTTGGATTTTGGTTGATTAAGTGTTTGAGGATAAGGCACAAGAGGCTTGTATGTGTCAGGATTAGGTTCAGCCTTAGTCTATTCTTCCTCGTCCTCCGAATCGCTGTCGTGCTCGACGATAATTGGTGTTTCTTCTTCTTAGATTGAGCCTCAGTGGCTACGATTATCCTTGTATGGATCCGATAGGTCTTTGCCACTCCGAAGGCTCGATATCTCTAATGCCGTTTCCACAGCCTCTTCGTTGATGTGTACATGGTTGATGTTGTGCATCTCGCTCGACGAGGCCCCTTGATTCCTTGGGTTAGCTAAAGCCCGCGAGGGTAATTGGTTAGTAAGTGTTACTTGCTTACCCTTTTATCGGTCATCGGTTGGACGTTCCTCTTGACGAGATCCTATATTTCATCCACGCATGAGTTCATTCGCGTCATTTGCTCCATCAATTGCAAGATTGCATCAAGGATCGGATCGGCTGCTAGCGCGATCTGGCATGGAGCTTGCGTGTAAGCATGTGGTTGTGTCGGCGGGATGAATGACGATTGTCTTTGATTCGCGTAGGGTTGATGTTGGTGGTGACCATTGTATGGTGGAGGATAGGGTTGATCGTTGTTCCTCCTAAATCTTGCATTCTGTGAAGGATTATTGAAAATAGGGGTATTATAATATTTATGGTATGTACCCGAATAATTAGGTTGTCTCTGTTGAGTTGGTCCTCTCGATGGACCTTGTTTAAACATGTCTTGCCCTTGGATCGCCATTACAGAGCAGTCTAATTTGATGTGATCAAATCTTGAGCAATCGGCATACGACGATGCTTCTTGAAGTGAGACGGGGGCGAGTCCTTCAGAACCGTTGCGGATATTGAGCCGGTTCGTAATAAACCTCAGGACTTCCGCCATTTTGTCCATCCTCCTAAGGAGCATCCCTGTCCGCGCTAATTTGGCGTCGATCATTTGTCCCTTTGGCATCGCACACTTCCGAATGGTTTAGCTGCGTTGTGGTGGCTATTATTTGCCACCATCTCGATGAGTTCTATTGCGTCGTCTTAGTATTTGCTCATGAAGGTGCCGCCACTTGCTACATCTAAAAGATATCTATCTTGCTGGCCTAACCCGTCATAAAATATTTGTGTTCATTCATGGTTGGACACTCCATGGTGTGGACACTGCCTAGTGAGGTCTCTTAATCGCTCCCAAGCCTCGTGAAAGGTTTCACTCGTGCCTTGGGTAAACTTGCGGATGGCTTTCGGACGGAGGTAGTTTTCCCTACAGAATTATATTTTCTTAAAAATTATTCCTCCATCTTGGTCCAACTGGTGAATTCTTTCCCTAATTTTAAAAATTAATCCTTGGCTCGGTCTCTAAGGGTAGCGGGAAAGAGTTTCATTTTTCATCGTGTCGCGGGGACATTCTGAAGATGATTGATTTCACCAACATGCGAAAGCTCGTCTACATGTCTATATGAATCCTCGGAAGGTGTACCATGGAGGATATAAAGCATACTCATGACATGGGAATCTAATCTAAAATTTGCCCCTGTATTTAGGGGTGTGTGAATTTTCGTGATATGTCTCTGGAGGATGGGCCTAGCGTAGTCACTAAGGCATTTCCTTGCATTTCCCTCGTCATTCCCTGCCATTTCAACTGGTTCTATCGGTTATACAGTCGAAGAGGTCTTGGTAGTGTCAGGGGATTGCAAGGATTGCTCAAAAAGATCTATGTTTAAAGGGTTACTCTATAAGCTCCAGGTCGTCTGTCATTTTATGGAAGGGTGGATCGAATATTTAGATCAATATATCTTATAAATACTTATAAAAAATAAAAAATTGACGTCGATCGTACCTGAATGTCGGTATTTGTGAGAGATAAGTATTCTAAACGCGAATTTGAAGAAATCATCGCCCGTGATCTTTAGAAAAGGGGAAAAATCACTTAATCATATGAAATTAAGGATCTCGAAGATGAATTTCTACTTCAAATCACTCAATGTATGATCGATGTGAGTGAATTTCAATAAATTATAAGAAAAATTCGCGTTCACTAAGTCAAAATTGACTGAATTGATCAAAATTTTGCCTTAATTCCCCGGCAGTGGCGTCATTTGACAATGCAAGACAAAGCTGTCATTGAAATCACACGGCCACATGTCAAAACAAAGTCCAAACTTATCAATTTATGAAAATAATTCAAATTGAGCGGTATAATGGTAAATATGGGTTGAATCCACAAGTAATTAGGTAAATTCTTGATGATCTTTTCGAATTTGGTTAAATCAGACAATGAATCAAAGACGAAATTCAGGAAAATGGGTATTTTAGGAAAGAGGACCTGAAGACAAATCCACAGAATCAAAACTCAATGAATTAGACTTTGATTTCGTGGAGAAATTGAAGATTGAAGAGAGGTGATTTTCCCAAAACATAAAATCGTGAAATTACCAAAATTAAGAATGAAATTCACTTAAATTACGATTCTAAATTGAAATTAAATACTAAGCAAAGATAGATTAGGATAAAACATGATCCCTAACTCACAATTGCGATTGAATTGATCCAATTAATCACCGGAATCAAGGCTATTCATCAAAACTCAAAAATCACGATTTGTGGAATTCAAGCGTCGATTTCTTCCTTGTCGATCGCCAAAATCTTGATTTCAACCACTCCTCGGATGCAGAAATGAGTCTAAAAGCGATTGGGATCAAGATATTCAAGAGATTTGGTGTCTAAACAGTTCGATTTACTCGAATTGTTCCCGAATGCTTTACAATCTCGAAGAATATCTCAATTTATAGGCAATTTGGGCGTAATCGTTTGATGAAACACATCAACGGCTTTGGTGAATAGCATCAATGCGAATCCTAGCCGTTAAGTCATGGTCGTTTGATCATTGATCGATGCCTGAGATGAAGCCACGTCGCATGAGTTATAAAACGAATCAAAACCCAAGCTAATGGATCACGATCGAACGCTCTTGATACGTTTGCGTCAGTTTAATCTTAGCCATTATAACTCCTTTGATCAATGGCTGACATGAAATTGTTTAAGAAAATGATTCGCTGACGAATAATGATGCGGTGCACACCCCCTCTTCTTAAATGTGGATCAAGGGTCACGATCCTTTGCATGATCGGACGCCCCTTACGCTGCCACGTCACCTCTTGCGTCGAGTGTTCGATCGTGACGCGATTGGATGCTCCAAATCATGCCACATCACCTACGCACATTATAAAATTCTGAAAAATCGATTTTAATTAGAAAAATTGATTTTTAATTAGAAAAACTTGATTTTTTAATTCATAAAAAATTCAGAAAATTTAAGAAATTTTTTGGAAAAATAGTTAAAAATTAGAAAACTTATTAAATTTAAAATATAAGTCCAAATTAATCAAAATTTTTTTCATTGGATTAGAAATTTAATTCTCTATCATTCTAAAAAGTTAAATTGAATAAATAACAAGAGATTTAATTTCTGTTTCAAAAATACATTCATTTCTTCGAGTTTAAAACTTTAGAAAATTAAATGAATGTTTATGAAAATAATTTATCTCACTATTTGACTGAAGAAACTAATTAAAATCTGAAGTAAAGATGACATATGAATTTATTTTTCTTTAATTCATCATAAATAACCCTAATTTAAAGTATTTTGAGATTATTAGGACTTTTTCATAGAATGATTGATAAATACTCATAAATATGATAACATGCACAGGAATGAAATATTTTATGCCTTAGTATAAATTAATAATCATGAATTATCACGTCTAATTAGCATGGTATTAGCCGTCAATCTCTATTTATCCCTATTCTTTCGACGAAATCTTGATTTCAAGCACTCTCTGGATGTGGAAAGGAGTCTAGAAAAGATTCAAGGAGTAATTGTCTAAACAATTCGATTTACTCGAAACATACAAGAATAATTTATATCGTTAAAGAACATGATAATTTATAAGAAAAATTGGCCGTGGCCGTTGGATTTAACTCTTCATCTTCAATGAATGGCTCAAATGAAACGATTGGATGCAAATCGTTGCTATTAAGTCGTATCCGTTCTATTGGAGAGGAAGCGCCTACATTTTTTCACGTCGTGTGTAAAGAAGAACCATTGCGTGATCCTTTTCGTCTGATTGTAAATCCACATCTGAGATATTGTCACGCATCCATCAAAGCCCTTCAGGCGCATATAATCTTAGCCGTTATAAATTTTTAGATCAATAGTTAGGATTAAAACGTTTTAAAAATAATTGTCGCCCAGTCAGATTTCACCGCGTACCCCTTCCCTTACGTGAAGATCGACAATCGCGATTTAATCACGCGATCCCATAATAACATGCTAATTAGAAGTGATAATTAATGATTACTTATGCATATTAAGGCATTAAAGATTCTATTCCTATGCTTGTTATCATATTTTTGAGTGTTTATCTATCATTCTATGAAAAAATCATTATAATCACAAAATACATTAATTTAGGGTTAATTATGATGAATAAAAGATAGATAATTTCATAACCCATCTCTTCTTCAGATTATAATTTGTTTGTATGGCTAAATAATAAGAGAAATCATTTTATATACACTCATAATTTTTTAAGTTTAAAAATCTTAGAAAAATGAGTGTATTTTTAAAATAGAAATTTATTCACTTGTTGCTTATTAAATTTATTTTTTTAGAATGATAGATTATTTAATTTATGATCAAATAAAATAAATTTAGATTAATTTGGAGCTATATTTTGAAAGTTATGAATTTTCTAATTTTTATGGATTTTTTCTAATAATAAGAGAATCATTTTTAAAACGCTTGAATCTCAACTGTTGATCAAAGGAGTTATAACGGTTGAGATTAAAACTCACATAAATGTATCCGAAGCGTCAAATCAAGATCCAACGGATGGCGTTTGATGCGTTACTTATAATGCTGGCAACGTGACGAAATCTCGGCGGTCCATCCGAGATCCAACAGCCATGACTTAATAGTAATGATTTCAATCTGTGCGTTTCATCAGAGCCGTTGATCAAATCTTAAATGCCGATCGGACGGTTACGACAATGCACAACATTCCAGGGCAATTCAAGTAAATCAAACTGTTTGGATACCAAATCCCTTGAATCTCCTCTCCAATCTCTTCTAAACTCATTTTCGCGTCCACGTAGTGCTTGAGAGTGAGATATCGTTGAGCGAAGAGAAAGAAATCAACGCTTGAACATCAACGATCGCGTTTTTCAAATTTTAGATTAAAAGCCTTAATCTGGCGACTAATTGGATCAATTTGAGTGCAATCTTGGGTTAGGGATCGTGTTACATCCTAATCTATCTTCATATAACTTTAGATTTTATTTTTGAATCATAATTTGAGTCAATTCCAATTTCAATTTTGGTTTTTAGCGATTTTATTTTTTAGAAATTTCTCTCATGTTCATTTAATGATTTCGCCATGAATCCTGATCCAAATTAAGTGATTTTTGATTCGGTGGATTTTTCTTTGAGTCTTCTTTCCAAAAATATCAAATTGCCTAATTTCTATCCATATTTCATCGTCTGATTTGATCAAATTTGAATAGACTATCAGATATTAGGCTAATTCCATGTGGATTTGACCCTTATTCACCACTATACCGCTCAATTCAGGATTATTTGATAACATTTGTGAGTTGGTATTAATTGTAACTCTTGACCGTGTGTTTTCAAGGACCTCGCGGTCTTGATTTGTCATCACACGCTTCACGTTTCGCCATGTCACTTGCACACACAAACAAAATAACATAATCTCATATGAAAAAAATTAAAGGGAATACGCAAGTATATAAGAGGCGAGTGATTGATGAGATCAGAAAAAATCTGAAAAGGGTGCTTATTCTCATTAATCACATACACACGCACACGTATGCACACATGCGCACACACGCATGCACATGTACACATTGTGTGCCATGTGGTGTTCTCATAGACCACCATGTGGCACCACATTTTTGCCCATGCCGTATCAACACACAATAAAAAATATAATTTTTATTCATTTTAATTCGAAATAAATCAAATTTATTTCCTAAATAAATAAAAAAAAATTCCACAAAAATCCCTAAAAATTACATAATTCATATCTTTCAAAATAAAACTTCAAATTAATCCAGTTTTTTATGGATCAAAATTTTTTCTAAAAAGTTAAATTAATTAAATAATAACAGAATAAATTTTCATTTCAAAAATACACTCATTTCTCTTAGAAAATAAAACTTAGAAAAATAAATGAATGTGTAAAAAGTATTTTATTTTATATTTAACATTAAAACCTAATTATAATCTCAAATCTAGATGGGAATAATCTAATCTTTAAATATTTCTCTTAATTATCCATGATTATCCCTAAATTAGTACATTTTGAGATTAGAAATTAATTTTCATAGAATGATAGATATATTCTCAAAATATAATAACATGCATAAGAATGGAATGTTTTATGCCTTAACTAGCATTAATAATTATACAATTTTGGGTATAATTTGCATGTTATTAGGGCCCCTTCCCTATTTCCTTGTTGGCATTACGTATGCACTCAAACCTTGAAGGTCTGGAGTGGTGAGATGTTATCAAATCAAAGACTACATCAAGAAAGAAAGATCCTCCGGTGATGTCGATTCTTTTTAGTGTTATCTAAGAGGAGGTCTGATGGAGAATTATTTAAAAAAAAAACATGAACACAAGGGTTCTAAGTGAACCTATCCTCCTCCTCCTCCTCCTTATCTACCAATTTGAAAAACTATCCATTCATTAAATGGATGAAGAAGACCTCTCTAAATAAATAAAGAGAGTGTAGATCTTAAGGGAATTATCTTCCCTCCTCTTTCTATTTTATACTGATCTAAAGATTTACTTGGTCAAAGCATTTAGCCCTTCTCTTTAGAAACCTAAAATTCTTTGAATGGACCAAGTCAACCACCCTTTTACCTTTGATATAGGTTCCTAATTGTCTAAACCATAACCACCATATCATAGGCACCTTGTATATGTATAAAGTAATGATCTCAAGAAATTAATAGGAATCCTTTTGATATTAAATGTCCTCCTCTTTGAAAACCACCTTTAGATAGGCTTGTAGGAGATCTATTTTATGAAAGTACACTATCTTATTGTTCTTACTCAAGGCAAACCTTTTGCATGAATATATCATGCATCTACTTATGATACTCAACATGAAGGATCTGCCCTTAAAGAAGACAGTGATCAAAGGTCTTTCTCCTAATTTTCCAAGACTATTGTGAAGACAGTTCAACATGAAGAGCATACTACATTGATAATCATACTGAACGGAGCTACTAACAAAGAAGATAGTCCAAGACATGGCCTCCTAACAGCTCAAGATTTCCATGCTTGTCTCAGAACGAATGAGGATTATACATCTACTCCTATCTATCAAGAGGATAGTGAAGATACATATAGCCTCCACGGGTGAAGAAGAAAAGAAAGAGAAAGACATGACATGAAACTCCAACAAAAGGAATTATCTCCCACCTAATCCAGGTTTACAGCTGATGAATAAGGAGAGGATTCAGTCCTATATCTGCTGAGCGCCCGCCTGGAGATTCTCTTTTGTTTCATTACTTTGGCAATGGTTCCCGGCAGAGAAGCGACATTGGAAATGAAATAGATGGATCTGATGAATGACTATGCTCGTGGGACATTGAAACAGCAGGGCAAGGTAAACGTCTTTCCATATGGAATCGATTATCCCGACGGCAAAGCGACGGGTAGGTTTGGAAACGACTACCTAGGAATTGACTACTTCGCAAAGACGGCGTATCGTGGAGTTAACTTTGGATCTGAGGGAGTTGGCATCTTATACTCAATCACTCTGGAATACCTGTTAGGTCGCCCTGAATGAGCTCGCCTCAAGTCCAATAGGCCTCTACTACTGAGACTTAGCCGGTCCACGACTGTCGGAAAAGAGAAGCGTCTGCGCAAGTTCAAAATACGAAGCGTCCACGACTGTCAGGAAAGAGAAAAACTTCTCTTCAAGGGAAGAATTCACGCTCCTTCTAAAACCGTTCCACGTAACTTACCTCACGTGACAACTATGACGAGGAAGAAGCGCGAAACACATTCATAAAAGAATCTCCGAGAAACCCCGCAGGTTCCGAGAATCGATGCTACGAGGGTTTGCGATCTACCTTCCCGGCACCACAACCGCCGAGGTTTCACGGACTCGCGGCACGGTCAACCCGATACCGCCATTTATGAAGCAACAACCTCACTATACTTTGCCTTTACTATTAACTGGACGTCCACGCGGACATGCCATACAAACTAAGGCCGTCTGACGTGGACTAGAGAAGCGGCATGAAGGCGATCACGAAAGGACGGTATCACCGTCCGTAACTACCTCAACTTGCGCGGCGGTGAAACGCCCCTCCTATTCTTTTCTTTCTTCAATCCTTTGACTCTATAAAAGGGGCGGAAGTAAGAAAAAAATGGCAGTTGTTTTTTGATAAAAGTTTGGTTACTTGGTTACCTTTGGGTATGCTTACCCGTTGTGTTGTGTTCTTCCCGTATCTCCTCCCTTCCAAACCTTCTTCTCCGAGATTCTATCTTCCTTTCTCTTTCTCCCCCCCTTTCTGTCCTCTTTCATTCATCGTGTCTGAAGCATCTTGAGATTAATCTGGATCGTGTCGGAAATCCAAAGTTATCACTTCCCGCCATTTCAGGTATTATCCTCTCTTATCTTATCGTGTTTAATGGTTCTCCCGAAGATCATCTATAGGTCCAAGCGTTGACCGTTAAACTTTCGCGGTTTTTCCGTCGCGTCTCAGTGCCTTCTAAGAATTACAACGACCATTCCTTCTGCGCATTTATTATTTATTACCGCCCTTCTATCACTTCTTTCCTCTTCTTTATCTTATCCATTCTCTGCTGCCAATATCCGAATTCTGAACTTAATACTAAAGCAGGCCTTCTCATTCATCATCTCACCTAAATTCATCTTATCGTTACTATCCCTTAATACCTCTCTCACTCGTCACACTCTTATTATTCTCCAATATATTATTATCTTCTCCTCCTTCCTATGTTCTCTATTTTATATTCTCCACTATAAATACTAGTCATCTATATTATCTCTTTTAACACATCACTTTCTTCTCCATCTCTTTTCTTCTACTATCATCATATTCATCAACCATATTATTCTCATAATCCTAATTTATCCTAAAAGATATCTTCACTGACTTATATAGTATTCCCTCACTGATATCACTTCATAGGTCCTCCCTCATATGTAGGATTATTTTCTTAATCATATCATTATCAGCATACCTAGTATAGCATTCTAAAATATGCTACATCAAGGTCACTTGTGAATTTGATATAGAAAGAACATCCAAGGAAAAATGGAAAGCCTTGAAGATCAAGAGCGAATGTGTGACTCAACTTCGCAAGGCTTGAGTTAATCTCTTAGGATAGATTATGAAAACTGCACCGTGGATGAAGATAATCTAATCTCAACTTCTTTGATAAGGTGTCTCGCTTAGTGATTGAGTTAAGAAGCCTAAAGAAGAGGTGATTTTTGGTTTTGAAGTCGCCTTCAAGATCATAAGGACTATCTCAAATAGATTCAATTCTATTATTACACTTATTGACCAATTTATAGAACTCAACATGATTACTCTTGAAAATTTGAAAGACACCTTAAAACTGTGTGAAGATAAGCAAAAACCCAAAAATAAAGGCCCACGAGGATGAAGTAGAGAAAGTCTATTTGGTTGAAGAAGAAATAGAATCTTCTCTTCTTATGGCCTTCGAGGATTTAATGAAGTCTTATTTCAAGGCATCTCTCAATAAGATTCTTACAGTGTTATGTGCTATCTTAACACTAAAGCAAGTGGACATATGACTTGTGAGAAGGCTCCTTTCTATGAACTTGATGAAACCTACAAAGGCAAAGTGAAGTTTGGAGATAATTCAAGGATCTCCATTGAAGGCAAAGGTACAATTCTTCTCAATTCTTGAGATAATTCTCACATTACCTTGAAGAACGTTCTCTTTACTCCATCTTCAAAGGCTTACATCCCCAATCTCACAAGATTGGATGAAGAAAGGCTGCAATATTCACTTGAAAAAACATATTTTTACCACTCTTGATTAGAGTGATTTTCTTTTCAGAAAATTTCAAAGAAACTCAAGTTGACCTTATTTATGAAAGTTGGATATTAGTGATAATTGTCTTCAAATCAATGAAAACTCTTATTGTGGTGGGGACACCTCAATAACAAGAGAAGAATCCAAGGATGCACCCAAGCAATACAACTTAAGGAGAAATGCAAGGATTCGGAGTCATCCATATCAAGTAAATAACATGCTCATCTTGATGAAGAAATTCAAGAATCTATCATCGGAAGACATGTATATATCAAAAGACATTAAATAATGAAGAGGATTAATCCTATGAAGATGCCACCCCTTAATCCTTAGAATCCTTAAAACACTTCCCTTGACTTGGCCAAACCCTACTCTGACCTAAAACCTTTAATTTTGAGCCTTTAACCAAGTCAAACACTTTCCTAAAATTTAGTAACCCCTTTGACCAAGTCAAATTATCTTCCTAAATTATAGGAGCCAATTTTAGATTCCCAAATTTCAAGTGATTTGCATCATAGATCCTTCTTTGACCACGTCAACATGAACCCATGACTCTAGGGCAGATTACTACACCCACATTACCCTTAAAATTTCCACCAATTAAAACCCTCCAAATGGAGCCCTCACATCTTGACAAGTTGCTTTTTAAGGCATCCTTTCAAGAGGTTAGAACTTTCTCCTCAAAAGGTGGCACCCCTTGAAGAGACACATCCTTTACAGGGTTGAACAATTCTCTCTCTTCCCCTGTTTATGTGGATCTTGTGAAACTCTCTCATAATTTGAAATTTCAAAAATTTTGAAGTTTTTTTTGTTCTCCCGCTCTTTCTCTCTCATTCTCCACGAATTACCCCCCCCCCCCTTCACATTTTCTCTCATCTACACACCAATCCACAACTTTCCCCTCTCCATCCCTCTTCTACTTCCTCTCCACAACATACACCCTTCATTTCTCCCTTCCTCATTCTCATTCTTCTCCTATTTCCCTCTTTCCATCATTCCTCTTCATTCCCTTTTCTCTTTTCTCTCAAAGCAAGAAGCAATCAAGAAGGAGATTTCGAATTTTTCCCCAACAAGGTCACATTAGTCAAGAATCTCCATCAAGGTACTCTCACTCCTCTCATTTTGTGAGATAGATCATCCTTCCCTAAAAATCTCTTGCTCTTAGGATTTGTTTGAACCCTAGGATAGCCTAGGATCATCCTTCTCTTTGAGAAATTTTGATTCTCCAATTTTTTCCCACATCATAGTGGCTATGGCACAAAAGGTATGGCTATCTGAACTTCACTTATCTAATAAGGTTTTTCATCTCAAGAAATGTTTAGAGGACTTTATAAGGTAGACAAAACTTCTGGTTTATGCTTGGATTTCATCTTTTTTGAAGCAAGGAGGGTCTTCATTTCCATCATCATCCCCTCTAGATCCTTGAGTCCTCTCGAGGTAACACATGGAGATCTCTCTGGGCCTATTGACCCTAAAACAGTTGGTGGTAGAAAATATTTGCCTTTCCTCATTAATGATTGCATAAGGATGATGTGGGTATATATACTAAAGAAGAATTCAAAGGCATTTGAAGCCTTTAAAATATTTAAATCACTACAAAATTTTAATAAATTATTGAGAATTAGATTTTCAAGGACAAAAAATGGAGGAGAATTCAACAAAAACATTTCCTCTTCTTTATGTGTCGGAGACACCATCATAAGGCAGCTCACTACTCACTAGTCGCCTAAAAAAATGGGGCATTATAGAGAAGGACATAATGAGTTTAGATATGATCAGGAAAATGCTAAAAACAAAAGACTTGCCAAAAGCTTTTTCTTGGAGAAGCAACCATTATTGTTGTTCATTTGCTAAATAGAGCTCCTAAAAAAAAGCCTTGAAAAAATGCTTTATGAAGCATGGACATAAAAAAAACCCAAAGTTGAACATTTTTTTATCTTGTTGGAAATCTAAAGAAGCTTGATGATCAAAGCACTCCTTCGATTTTCCTAGGATATGAGAAGGGTACAAAAGCATAAAAGGCCTATAACCCAACTTTAAAGCCCATCCACATCACTAGAGATGTTGTTTTCGAGGAAGAGAAGAGCTAGAATATGGAGAATTCTAGTCAAGTTCCAAACACAAGTCGGTCTCACTCACATATTCTGATTTCAATTTTGACCTGGTCAACAATGAGAAAAGTGGAAACTTCAATCATCTAAGCTCTTCAACTCAGCTTTCAACCTCTAAGTATCCTCAACCAAGGAGATTCAAAAGTCTCTCTCAAATCTATGAAGATACCTATCAGATTAATGAACATGAGATTTATCATCTTAGAGAAGAAGAAGAACCCGACTCTGTAAGTAAGGCTTTTTTCTGAAAAAAAATTGCAAAGAAGACACATATGATAAAATGGAGTAAATTGTGAAGAAAATTATGTGGGAAATTGGTTCTACCTCCTAAGCAAACCAATTTGCCTAAAATGGCTCTTTCAGGTCAAACAAGATTTTGATGGGCAGATCATCAAGCACAAGGCCAATATTGTTTCAAAGGGTTTTTCTCAAAGCTATAGCATAGACTTCACGGATGTATTTGCCCTTGTGTTAAGTTTAGAAACAATCAGAGTCCTCCTAGCCATCTAAACTTATCATGGATGGAAAATCCATCATATGAATTTGAAGTCAACATTTCTCAAAGGAGAAACCATTCAAGATATCTATGTGTACCAACCTGAAGGATATGAAACATCAACTAAAGAACATATGGTTTATAAATTGAAAAGAGCTCTATAAGGTTATATGTGGATATGGATGACTTATTTATGAGAGAAGTGATGAGAAAATCAAAGAATTCAAATTAATACATCTGATCAAATTAATTCAAATTGATGAAGAAGATGTTTCAGACATCTGATCTCTGACTATTAAATTTTTATATGGGCATTCAAGTTCAACAAATTGAAGGGGAGATTATACTCTCTCAAAAATTATTTGCTTTGAAAATTATTTAAAATGCAAGATTTCAATCCATTACAAAGACTTAAGACAATCTCTTTGTCAGAAGGAAGGACAAAATTAGGATTTTTACTCTTTCAAAAGTTTGATGGGCACATTGAGGTATTTAACTTACACCCGGAGCGATTTGATGTTTAGTGTTGGTTTTCTTAGAAGGTACAAGGAAAATCTGTCTTCAGAGCATCTTGGAAGAGCCAAAGGAGTATTGGGTCAATGATTTTGGAGGTTATTTGGATGATAGAAAGAGCACATCAAGGCTACTCTTCTTTCAGGAGGAAATGTAGTGACATGGGTATCACAAAAGTAAAGAATTGTGAATCTATCATTGTGTGAAGCACGATACATATTGTTGAGCTGTCTCAACTCTGCACGACGCTTTTCCCAGTAGGGAGTTACCTTGGAAGTAACGCACGAGCGCTTCAGCTGAAGTAACGCCCAAGCCTTACGGAAACGCACGCTTTGCTCGTGCCACGCGTTACGGAAATACCCTCTTCTTGTGTGATTTTCTGCCCTATATAAAGGGATCCTTATGTATGAACCAAAATACAGAAAAAAAAGGAATAGAGTTCTTCCTTCTTCTCTGCATTCTTCTCTCCCGAGTCTATTTCAAAAATAGCTAGAGGCATCTCAAAGCTAACAAGTGGTATCAGAGCCAATCGACCCCTTGGGATCTAGCATGGCAAAAGCAAGCACCTCCGGTGCCCATGGCGGAGAAACGATGGCGCCAATGTCATCTCTCAAGCTCTCAAAGACTAACTATCACATTTGGTCAATGTCCATGGAATTCTACCTCGACTCTCGTGATCTATGGCAAACTGTGATTGGTGAAAACGTCACCAAGAAGAAGGATTGTATGGCTCTCTCGGCCATCATCAGCGGTATCCCAGAAGACATGCTAGGCATTCTCGATACTAAGAAGACCACAAAAGAAAACTAGGAGATTATATGGCAAAGGAATCTCGGCGTTGACAGAGTGATTCAGTCACGCATGCAAGGTCTCAAGAGAAACTTTCAGATGATCACTATGGCCAAAACCGACTCCATAGTGGATTTCACGATGAAATTCACGCTCATCATCTCCGAATTGCAGAATTTGGGAGAGGAAATGGATGAGAAGGATATCATGCGGCAATTTTTGCGGCGACACCAATCAAAATTCGATGCTCTCACTCTCTCTCTTGAGCAATGCGCCAATCTTGACAAGGTGAGATTATTGGCTCTTTTACAGTTCATGAGCTGCAGCTCAAAGAAAAGGAATCTTGTGAAGAGGAACAAACCCTACTAGCCAAGGCACTAAACAAGATGAAATTGACGAGTGAGGAGTCCTCATCTTGTGGTAGAGGCAGGGGTCGAGGTCATGGCCAAGGACGCCATCTAGAGAATGAAGAGGAGAAAGAGAATAAGACTTTTGACAAATCATCCATTCAGTGCTATAATTGTCAAAAGTATGGTCATTTTGCCTACGAGTGTAGGAATCCTAAAAGGGAACGAGGGGACCAGGCTTATGTTGCAAACTCGGCTCCAACTTTGGTGCAAACTCCCCAAGCACCTGCTCCGGCTGCTACGTCCTCCGTCCTCATGGCCATTTAAGAAGCTCAAAGTGATTTCTTGCTTCAAGGATCCGAGATTGATCATCACACTTCTGATCTATGGTACGTCGACACAGGCGCCACAAACCACATGATTGGTCAACGAAATTTCTTCACTACTCTTGATGAATTAACCGACGGTTTTGTGAAATTTGGGAATAATTCACGTGTTGAAATCAAAGGTGATGGTAGTGTGGTAGTACTATGTCAAGATGGACAGAGACTTTCAATTGGTAATTTTCTCTTTGACCCAAAATTGTGTTCTAACATACTCATTCTTGGGAGGCTAGATGAAGAAGGATGCAAGATGACTATGTTTGGAGGCCGGTTTACCATCCATGATTAGGATGGTGCTCTATTGGCAGAAGTCCATCGCACAGAAGGAAGATTATACTTGCTTAAGCTCAAAGTTGAAGACAATTGTCTCGTCACAAAGGTAGATGATAATTCAAGTCGGCTATGGCACCTCAGATATGGCAACTTTAACTATCATTTCTTGAAAAAGATGGCTACAAAAAAGTTGGTCGAAGGACTTCCTCCAATTACTCTCGCTATGCAACTTTGCCACATTTGTCTCACAGGAAAGCAATCCAGGATACCATTTCCAAAAACGACAATTTTTAGAGCTAATGCGCCACTTGAGTTAGTGGTGGCGTACGACCCCCGTCGCCACCAAGACACGATACCACGGCGCCGGAGGAGCCCTTTTGCGCGCGCGGATCTATCCGCTTATCTTTACTTCTTTATTTCTTTATTATGGATCTTTTGACCCGCACGTGTTTAAGCGGGTCCTCGTTTATTTCTTCTCTCCCTTTAGGCTTCCGGGTGGGTTCTTCCCTTTTCGGGATCCCATTTGTGAAGCCCATTCTTCTTTGTGAACCTTTTATTCTATTTCTATGAGTATGGGTGTGGGTTGTGGGCCTCAAGTGGGCCCTTTCCTCTCTTGGCCCAACAAGGGCTCTATAAGAGGGGAAGGGACCCCCACAATCCCTAGCCATCATTTGAAGAAAAGAAAGGAGTGCTCTCCCTCTCAAGTGGCTGCTCAAGGAAGGCCGGGGAAGGAGTCCAACCGCCGTCGTCGCCGCCGCCGCCGCCGCCGCCGCCGCCGCCGCCGCCGCCGCCGCCGCCGCGGCATGACCGCCGCCACTCCTTGCCCCGGCCACTGGTTCTTCTCCACCATCTTCGCGACGCCGCCGTCCTCAAGCCGCCGCCGCCGCCGCCGCCTCAGGCCGCCGCCGCTGCCGCCGCCTCCGGACCGCCGCACAGCCATCATCTCCACCTCCATCCCCATCTCCATCTCCGGCAAGCCTCCGGCAAGCCTCCACCCATCCTCCTCCTCCACCTCCGGCGAATCGCCCAGCCGCCGCTTCCGATCGCCCCTCCCCACGATTCCACCTCCCTACCCCCTCCACGGGCCACCACTCCTCAACCTCCTCCTCCACCACCAATTCCGGTGAACCCCTCCAAACCGCCGCCTCCTACTCCCTCTTCCCCAGCGATTTTCCCCCTCCATCGACCGTCCAAGCCTCGACCGCCGTTGTCGCAACCCGCCACCACCGATTCCCGTCACGTCCGGCCGCAGGCGCCCCCGCATTCGCGCTCGCCGCCTGAAGCCACTCCCGACGACCGGTTCCGCCGCCGGCCGTCGCCTCCAGCCCTCCCCGTCTAGCATCGCGCCTCAATCCGCCACAAGGATCGACGTCCCTGCCTTCTCCCTCCATCCCGCCGTCCGACGAGCCTCCTCCGCCCGGAATCGCCGCCCTGAGCTTCGGAAATCGCCGCGCGCCGCTCAGGCTTCCCCCTGCACCAAACCCTAGGTGACGAGGGGGAAGACTGAACGATCCCGCTGAGTCAACTCAGCGGGAATCGTTCCCAGCCCCCTCCTCTTTCGCCCAGCCGGCTCGAACCGGCCTGAACCGGACCGAACCGGACCAGACCAGGGCAGGCCCCCCCTTCCTCCAGTCCTGCCCAGCCACCTGGGCCAGACCGGTCCCCCTAGGCCGGACCTGGCCCAGACCGGTCCAACCCAGCCGACCCTGACCCGGACCTGACCGGCCCAGCACAGCCAGGCCGGTCCAAACCGGTTCAGGCAAGCCTGTCCGGTCCAGGACGACCCAGGCCGGTCCAGGCCGGCCCAGACCGCCCTGAACCGGCCCAGACCTCACCGAGTCGGCCCCGGACGCCGCGTCCCGCCGCCCGAGTTCGCCGCGACCCGTCCGGCTCTCCACGACGCGACATCGTCCCGCCCCACGCCGAACGCTCCTCCGCACGATCTCGCCGACGCGCCCCGGCGTCCGACATCGCTGCCGCGCCCGACGACCTCCCCCGCCTCGACCGACCGGGCTCGCGCCCCGCAGGTTAGCTTCAACCCCTCTTTTAAGTTAATTACTTTTCGAAGCATTTCTTTTACTCGTCTCCACCGCCGACGGAAGACGTAGATAGGATAGAGTGGATATAGGATCGAGATCTTTCACGCGTACGTCAGATCCGGTACCGAGCGTGGGCTGCAGCCTCCTGGCTACTCCACGACGAGCGACTTCCACGCCTCTGGACGTGGATCGAGAGGATCTCACCCTACCCATCATCGCGAGTTTCCCCGGGTCACCCGGAGTCGACTCCGCTGATCGGCACGCTTGCTTGCACCTAGGCTTAGGTTAGAGGTCTCATACTTAGGGTCTAGGATTTGCTTATCCATAGGTTAGGGTTGACCGGCTACCTCCGGTCAACCTCAGTCCCATTGATCAGGCACGAGGGGTTTCACCACCGTGTCCTGCATCAAATTGGTATCAGAGCGGTCGTTGGGTTCTCGCCCAACCCGGTCCTTGAGGACGCTCACTCGAGCCTCCGTAGCGTAGTTAGGACATCATCTAGGTCATTACATCATATAGGCACCCCTAGGTTATCATCATGGCATTCGAGACACGCTCCGCCAGAGCTAGAGGAGGATCCCCATCTTCACGGCATTTGTGCGATGCCTCGGAGCCACCTCTCCCGCGGTTTCACGAGCCCCGACGGCCCGTGAGGCCATATGGTGATCATCACGATCACCACTACCCCGACTACTATGATTGTCGAGATGATCCTAGTCGTCGAGGCGACCCACGTCACGACGATGGTCGCGACCGAGTGTACCATCGCTGGCCCTCGGATGCTTATGGTCGCCACAAACAGGCCTACCCCGCTCATTTGGATGATCGAGCCCGTTCGCCGCTGCCACCACTATCCACACGGCTCACCACACCGCCTGTTAGTCAGGCCCCTCTAGAGTTTCACGAGCCCCGGCGGCCCGTGAACCCCGGTAGTGATCGTTACGATCACCGCTACCCTGACTACCACTATTTTCTGGATGAGCCTAGTCGTCGAGGTGCCCCACGCCACGACGATGGACGCGACCGAGTGGACAGTCGTCAGCCCCAGGATACATATGACCGCCGCGGACAGGCCTATCGAGCTCATTTGGACGACCCACCCCATCCGCCACCGCCACGACCGCGCTATGACGACCACCGACACCACGATCGTGATCAGGGTCAGGATCAGCGACACTACTCTAGATATAGAGGTGACCCTCCCCGACGAGACGATCTCGATCGGCGAGTTGCCCGTCAGTCGCCAGATCGCGATGCTTATCATCGCGACTATCCGCGTGCGCGAGACTACACTCGCGCACCCGAGGACGCACGTTATGATCGTTATCACGATCATGAGCGTTATCCCGATCATAGGCGTTACCGGAGTCCTCCCCACCACGACATTGGTGAGGACTACCGCGCAGACCGATACGACGATCGGGATAGGCGACACGAGGATCATAGTGCCCGCATACTGAAAGGTATGCGCGCCGTTGATCTAGTCTTTTATGGCTCTCGAGGGCCTAGAGACTATATCGATTGGGAGTCCGCTATGAACTCCTACTTTCGATACTATCGCATGGATGACGACCTCTGCGTTGAGTACGCCGAGACGAGACTTGGCGGACACGCCAAGATCTTTTGGGAGGATGAGCGTCATGCAGCTTATCGACGAGGACAGCCCATCACTTCATGGATAGATATGGCTCAACGCTTGAGGAACAAGTATGTTCCTCGAGTATGAGTCTACGTCATTCCCCGGACGGGGCACGATGCTGTCCAGGGGGCACATGGAGCATATGGTGCGACCCACGAGTGACTTCGATTTGTCTCCATCTCGGCCTCTTACGAGGGTCGCTCCTACGCGATCTAGTCCGACCACCTCGGCTTCACCGATACGATCTAGTATCGGGAATGGACGGACTACACCCGAGATGTCAGTAGCGTCAGCATCATCTCGGCGACCACCACCCGCAGACGCACCTCATGATACGAGAGCTTTGTCCCAAGTCCACACCACTTGTTTCAAGTGTCTGGGCGAAGGACATTGGACGAGCCAGTGTCCTTTGTGGAACCTCCTTCTCGAGGTCAAGGGACGCGACCGTGGCTCCCATGAGGTTGATCTTCCCTCAGGCGACGATGTTTATCTCGCTGATGAGGCCACGCAGCGAGCGAGTGCGATGACACTCCGGAGCTGATTGATCACACCCCGATCTTGCCAGCCGCTCCCGCATCCGTCGAGGCCCCCGCTCCAGCCAGCACCCTGACGAGCACACCGATGAGGGACATGATCAGCGTTGCTATTCCGAGATCACTAGTGGATGTGATCCTACCACCCCAATTGCCTGTCAGCCATCATTTGCCCGACGACGCATCTTCGGTAGGCGCGCCATCACCTATGCGCCTACATGGACTATCCACGTCCATTATTTCGAGACCGCGACCTGCGGTTTTACTGAGTCACTTACGGAGGACTTTTATGGGCTTACTTGGGGCCGAGCCCACATTTTTCTAGCGGTTATCATCCTCGGAGTGACGAGTCGGATCGACGACGTCAATCATAGCATGAGGAAACGACTTTGGTCATCGGCCAGCGAGCTTGATCATTTGGGACATGATCCTACTACGCGCCGAGTGCACCTACCACCCCTCTTCCGACCATACCTCGGCGTGAGCCCCGTCGAGATTGCACATGGATTAGCACCCCGCAAGCCCTTAGACATAGTTCCCCTCGACCCTCATGTTAGAGTTTATAGGGTCAGAGTCGCATTTGCCCAGCATGTTAGTCAGTTGCATCAGGACATTCATGATAGAGTATTGAGTCAGTATGCATCGTACAAGCAGGCTGCCGATTTGCACTGTCGACCCCGGGTCTTCCAGGTGGGAGACCAGGTTATGGTTAGGCTGAGGCCCGAGCGTTATGCTCCTGCTCTTAGCACCGGCCCGTCTCGAGTCCTTTCCCGGATAGGCGGGATCGCCTATGTCGTCGACTTCCCTCCTTCGTGGGGGAATAGCTCCACGTTCCATGTGATGGATCTGACGTCGCACACAGCTCTACCTCTCTCATCTGACGTTAAGCCTTCACCTACCGGCCCATTCTTTGAGAGAGAGTTTGCCTGGAAGTCCACTTTCCCCGCGTTACCACCCGATCGGCACGAGCGAGTTGAGGAGATTTTTCGGGAGGTAATTGACTTTTCAGGGGACGGAGTTTCGTGGAGATTCTTTGTGCACTGGCCAGGCCGACCACCGGAGGACGACGTATACATCTCGGAGGTGGACCTAGAGCGACTACGATCAGATCTTTGGAGCCCCCTGCCGTCTTCTCTTGCTAACTCGACGGAGTCGAGTTCTTCCGACCCCGGGAGGATTGGTGGCGTACGACCCCCGTCGCCACCAAGACACGATACCACGGCGCCGGAGGAGCCCTTTTGCGCGCGCGGATCTATCCGCTTATCTTTACTTCTTTATTTCTTTATTATGGATCTTTTTGACCCGCACGTGTTTAAGCGGGTCCTCGTTTTATTTCTTCTCTCCCTTTAGGCTTCCGGGTGGGTTCTTCCCTTTTCGGGATCCCATTTGTGAAGCCCATTCTTCTTTGTGAACCTTTTATTCTATTTCTATGAGTATGGGTGTGGGTTGTGGGCCTCAAGTGGGCCCTTTCCTCTCTTGGCCCAACAAGGGCTCTATAAGAGGAAGGGACCCCCCACAATCCCTAGCCGTCATTTGAAGAAAGAAAGGAGTGCTCTCCCTCTCAAGTGGCTGCTCAAGGAAGGCCGGGAAGGAGTCCAACCGCCGTCGTCGCCGCCGCCGCCGCCGCCGCCGCCGCCGCCGCCGCCGCCGCCGCCCCGCCGCCGCCGCCGCCCGCCCGCCGCCCGCCCCTGCCGCCGCCGCCCAGCGGCAGCCGCCGCCACTCCTTGCCCCGGCCACTGGTTCTTCTCCACCATCTTCGCGACGCCGCCGTCCTCAAGCCGCCGCCGCCGCCGCCGCCTCAGGCCGCCGCCGCTGCCGCCGCCTCCGGACCGCCGCACAGCCATCATCTCCACCTCCATCCCCATCTCCATCTCCGGCAAGCCTCCGGCAAGCCTCCACCCATCCTCCTCCTCCACCTCCGGCGAATCGCCCAGCCGCCGCTTCCGATCGCCCCTCCCCACGATTCCACCTCCCTACCCCCTCCACGGGCCACCACTCCTCAACCTCCTCCTCCACCACCAATTCCGGTGAACCCCTCCAAACCGCCGCCTCCTACTCCCTCTTCCCCAGCGATTTTCCCCCTCCATCGACCGTCCAAGCCTCGACCGCCGTTGTCGCAACCCGCCACCACCGATTCCCGTCACGTCCGGCCGCAGGCGCCCCCGCATTCGCGCTCGCCGCCTGAAGCCACTCCCGACGACCGGTTCCGCCGCCGGCCGTCGCCTCCAGCCCTCCCCGTCTAGCATCGCGCCTCAATCCGCCACAAGGATCGACGTCCCTGCCTTCTCCCTCCATCCCGCCGTCCGACGAGCCTCCTCCGCCCGGAATCGCCGCCCTGAGCTTCGGAAATCGCCGCGCGCCGCTCAGGCTTCCCCCTGCACCAAACCCTAGGTGACGAGGGGGAAGACTGAACGATCCCGCTGAGTCAACTCAGCGGGAATCGTTCCCAGCCCCCTCCTCTTTCGCCCAGCCGCTCGAACCGGCCTGAACCGGACCGAACCGGACCAGACCAGGGCAGACCCCCTTCCTCCCGAGTCCTGCCCAGCCACAGGCCGAGCCCGGTCCCCCTAGGCCAGACCTGGCGCAGACCGGTCCAACCCAGCCAGGCCACTGACCCCGGACCTGACCGGCCCGAGCACAGCAGGCCGGTCCAAACCTGATCAGCAAGCTGTCCGAGTCCAGGGGCGACCCCGAGGCCGGTCCAAGCGGCCCGGACCGCCCCTGAACCGGCCCGAGACCTCACCGAGTTGGCCCGGACGCGCGTCCCCGCCGCCCAGAGTTCGCCGCGACCCGTCAGGCTCTCCACGAGCGCGACATCGTCCCGCCCCACGCCGAGACGCTCCTCGCACGATCTCGCAGGCAGCGCTCCGGCGTCCCGACATGGCTGCCGCGCTGCAGCGACCTCCCCCGCCTCGGCCGACCGGGCTCGCGCCCCGCAGGTTAGCTTCAACCCCTCTTTTAAGTTAATTACTTTTCGAAGCATTTCTTTTTACTCGTCTCCACCGCAGAGCGGAAGACGTAGATAGGATAGAGTGGATATAGGATCGAGATCTTTCACGCGTACGTCGAATCCGGTACGAGCGTGGGCTGCAGCCTCTGGCTACTCCACGACAGCGACTTCCACGCCTCTGGACGTGGATCGAGAGGATCTCACCCTACCCATCATCGCGAGTTTCCCCGGGTCACCCGGAGTCGACTCCGCTGATCGGCACGCTTGCTTGCACCTAGGCTTAGGTTAGAGGTCTCATACTTAGGGTCTAGGATTTGCTTATCCATAGGTTAGGGTTGACCGGCTACCTCCGGTCAACCTCAGTCCCATTGATCAGGCACGAGGGGTTTCACCACCGTGTCCTGCATCAGTTAGTCTTTGCAAACATTTGTGGTCTAATTAGCTCACCCACATTAGGGGGAAGCCAGTATTTCCTCCTAATTGTGGACGACTACTCGAGGCTAATGTGGGTGGCTATGATGAAGCTCAAGTCTCAGGCACTATCTTACTTTAAGAAGTTTAAGTTACTTGCTAAAGTAGAGAAAGGGGCAAAGATCTAGTGTCTTCGGACTGATAGAGGAGGCGAATTTAACTCTCATGAATTCACTTCATTTTGTGTGTCACATGGTATTAAACGACAATTGACTGCCCCTTACTCTCCTCAACAAAATGGCGTGGTGGAAAGGAAGAACTGGACTATTATGTCCTTAGTTTGAAGCATGTTGAAAGAGAAACAATTACCCCATGAACTGTGGGGAGAAGCAGTAAGTACGGTTTACCTACTTAATCGCTCCTCCACTCATAGTCTCCAGGGGTTGACTCCAAATGAGATTTGGATTGGCCGTAAGCCTTCGATTGCCCACTTAAGGGTGTTTTGCTCCCTTGTGCATGTGAAGTGCACTAAGATGCCACAAAAGAAGCTCGAAGATCGCAGCAGTCCTATGGTTTTCATAGGGTATGAAGTTGGCTCTAAGGCCTACCACTGCTTTGACCCGATCAATGGGAGTGTGCATGTTAGCCGAGATGTTGTTTTTGAAGAAGATGGGCAGTGGAATTGGGAAAGGAAGGGTGAGCATGTTCCAAATCTTACCTTTTTCCCTATGATTTATTCGAATCGAGAAGGATATCAAAGCTACTCTAAAGAGGAAGATAAGATAGTGAAGTGCAGCTACCTGAGCCCACTTCTGTCACCCCTTGAGAGTCTGAGCAAAGTGAACCTACAAGGGTAAAGACAATTGCACAATTGTATGAGGAGACCAGCCCAATTCCTCCACCCATAGACAAGTGCATGGTTTCTATTGATGAGCCCATGAGTTATGAAGAAGCTTCCTGTGAGGAGGCATGGAAAAAAGCCATGATAGAGGAGATGCAAGCTATAGATTGAAGCAACACCTGGGAGCTAGTACCACCTCTGATCGGATGCAAGCTGATTGGAATCAAGTGGATATTTAAACTTAAAAGAAACTCAGATGGAGACGTAGTGAGGTACAAAGCAAGATTAGTTGTCAAAGGCTACTCTCAGAAGCATGGTATTGACTACGATGAGGTATTTGCTCTAGTGGTTTGAATTGAATCAATCTGTGTTTTAATTGCCATTGCCGCTCAAGATAGCTGGTTGGTACATCATCTAGATGTAAAATCAGCTTTCTTGAATGGAGATGTACAAGAAGAGCTTTATGTCAAGCAACCGAATGGCTTCATTGTGAGAGGAAAAGAAGTCATGTTCTAAATTTGAAGAAGGCCCTCTATGGGCTCAAGCAAGCCCTCGTGCTTGGTAACTTCAAGTTGCACAATTGCCAAGTCTCACTTGGCTTCAAAAGGAGCACATATGAACAAGAAATTTACTTGAAGTTCTCAGATCAAATTCACTTAATCATAGGGGTTTATGTGGATGATCTCCTTGTCACAAGTGAGAAAGATAGTGACATCAGTAAATTCAAAGAGCAGATGAAGCATTACTTTGAGATGAATAATCTTGGACAACTAAGTTCCTATTTGAGCATTAAGGTAAGCCAAGAAGGAGGCAGGATTACTCTGTCTCAGAGCAATTATGCCAAAAGCATCTTGTCCTTTACAAAAATGGAAGAGTGCAATCTAGCGCAAACCCCTCTAGAAGCTCGAATGAAGTTCAATCAACAAGAAGGTCCATTAGCTGACTCAACCTTTTTCCGAAGCCTTATAGGGAGCCTATAGTATTTAACTCATACCCGTCCTAACTTGACTTACTTTGTAGGCTTCCTAAGCGGGTTCATGGAGCAGCCAACCATAGAACATCTCATGACACTAAAACAAGTACTAAGGTACTTAAGAGAGACAATTGGCTATGGCTTAGTCTACTTGAAGGGTCAATCGAAGGCAAGACAAGTAGGCTACAGTGATAGTGATTTTGCTGGTGACGAGCAAGACCGGAAAAGCACCTTAGGACAAGTGTTCTTCCTCGGTGACATGTTGATCAGTTGGGCATCCCAAAAGCAAAAGACGGTTGCTTTATCGTCATGTGAGGCAGAGTACGTTGCTGCTACTGCTGCCGCGTGTCAAGGAATGTGGCTAAATCGATTGGTTAGTGAATTGAGTGGGATTGATGAAAAAATGGTGAAATTGGTCATGGACAATAAGTTGGCCATTATCCTGACCAAAAATCCAGTACAACACAGCCGTACGAAACACATCAACACTTGTCATCACTTCATACGGTAGTATGTGGAAGACGAAGATTCAGGTGGACTATGTTAGGACTGAGGATCAGCTGGCTGTCATCCTCACTAAATCACTTGGAAAAGAAAAAAATTTGGAGATGCGTGAGCGTCTTGGCATTGTCAAGGTTTGCATGGAGGAGCTGAGCCAAGGATGAGAATGTTGAGCTGTCTCAGCTCTGCATGATGCTTTTCCCAATAGAGCATTATCTTGGAAGAAACACACGAGCGCTTCTGCTGATGTAACGCCCAAGCGTATGGAAACGCCCGCTCTGCTCGTGCCACGCGTTACGGAAATACCCTCTTCTTGTGTGATTTGCTGCCCTATATAAAGGGCTCCTTATGTATGAACCAAAACACCAAAAAAAAAAAGGAATAGAGTTCTCCCTTCTTCTCTGCATTCTTCTCTCCCGAGTCTATTTCAGAAATAGCTAGAGGCTTCTCAAAGCCAACACATATCTCTCACTCTTGCAGCTTTTCTAGGAGTTTGGCTGTTAGAGTTAGTCAAGGAGTTGACTGGGCAGAACCTCAAGCTGCCAAAGCTCTTCGTCAACAAATCAACTATTGATCTAGCCAAAAATCCTGCATTTCATAGTCGTTCAAAACATATCAAGATAAGGTGTCATTATTTTAGAACATGCGCGCAGGAATGTTCGGTGGAAGTTCATCATATTCCAATGGATGAACAGCGAGTGGATATGCGGACTAAATCCCTCGGAAGAGTTAAGTTTTCTCATTTTTGCGAGTTGATAGTGTGGTTGATGTCGGAAAGTAATCCCAAGATCAAAGGGGAGATTGTTAGAGTTGATCTTAGGAGAATCAGCAGCTGATGAAGCTTGAAGAGGAGCATTCAATGAAATGCTGAAGACCTTTTTTGTTTTATTCCTTTACTTTCTTTAAAACAATCCATCTTCAGGTTGTTAGCACTGTAGCTAGCGGTACCAAAAGCTCGATCTGTGCTTACATAAGAATCGGAGTTTGGACTCTAAGCAACGTGAAGAATATTGTTCTCTTCACTTAATTATTGTTGTTTCTAGTTGTTTTTCTATCTTCTCTGATTCATCCAATTGATAGAATTCAAGAAAAAATACAGCCAGTGTGGGGGTAAAATTGGTTAAATCCCCGAGCTCATCCCAAATATGTTTCCCTTCCTTTGAGTCTTCTATTCGTGCAACCCCATCTCCCGACTTCTTATCTTCCTCAGAAGAGGGTAGCGAAGTTGAGGAAGAACGGGACATCCTCTCGGAATCAACGTCACGCAAGTCCACGGCCGCCGCCCGTATATCTCTCGGCATAGCGGACAACGGTCGCGGAATGACGCTCACAATGTGAGGGAAGTTGAGGAGCGATTCCTTGCCCTTGAGACAAAAGGCCGCCACATCTTACGAGCGCGCCGCCATCACCCCAGCCCTTCCAATAAATCGGATGGCGGGTCCCTCCGGCTGTCTCTTCGCCCTTCTCCATTTTTCTCTCTCTCCATCTCTCAAGTTGTCGATTTCGCTGTATGCATACCACGACATCATAAGCATGTGTTAAATCGAGATAAATATTATATTTGTCACCAACGTCACCTACTCTTCCTACCGCCTTTCCGGATATAATACTTATTTTATGACTGATTATTGGACGGAGGTGTTCCGTCCATTAAATTACAGCAGCTCAATGCCAACTTGCAAGTCATTTCTCATCATTTGCCAGAATATCTTGATGCCTTACTCTGAGTCGTTGCTTTGAGACCCTCCATAATATAACGGGTATTTGATTTTTAAAGATATTATTTTTCGTTCCACTTTCCTTTATACAGATATTATTTCTAAAAATATTACTTTTTATTCGACTTTCCCAAAGATCAGAAACGAAGGGGCAGGAATTTCGCACAGGTCTGAAATCGGCATAGGGAGTTTGCAGGAGAGTCGAAAGTGATCGGCATAAGTGAGATCACCACTTGACGCGTTGAATTGGTATCAGTGGAAGCGTGCGCTTAATGAGCCGTTAGGTGATGGAACAGACAAGTCGGCGTACTCTTGGCGGATGCATTTCCTGAGGGGCTTTCATATTTTGAGATAGCATGTGAAATCGAGTCAGTTCGTTAACGAAATTCAGGGACCATGATAAATGGAAGGCTGAAAAGACGGGGGTTACTCTTTCGACTCTTGGGATCATTGGATACGTGATAAATTTTGAGATCTCATCCAGTAGGAGGGGCTTGACCAGTCATATACTCTTTTGAGATACGATTTCCAGTCATATAGGGCTTGACCATGAAGCTCTCTTCTGCGTGCAATACTTTCAAGGGCTAGTTTCATTCGAAATATTTCCTATCTGCTATTTGGGATTCTCCTCTAACCAGAAAGGAACGTAGTTATAACATACAGCACCTTCGGCCACATTTGCACGTACGGAATCAAGTCTCTACGGTGCTTTTTTGTGTTGTTCTCCGGAGCACAAAAGGTCAATTAACTTTAATGAAATGAAAGTAGAGCGTAATTAAGCACGAACGGGGCGTGTGTACGTGTCAGAGTTGCAACCTTGTATCTTTTGGACTTCAAAATTTTGCGGGCCTTAGTTTGCGCAGCCTTGTCGCATGGTTCTTCGTCTCCAGCTATAGATTAGGAAACAAAATCCTTTCTTTTTTCAATTTTTTCGTTTCTCTCTCCATGATCTCGCTTGCAAACGAGTTAATGTTAACGTCTGAACTATATGCCATGGGCTCCATGCTGATGTTCAATTCGTCAATCGACACTATAATTCTCCTACTGTAATTGATACACATGAGCCTATAACAGATCAGAGTATCTCTTGTGATTGATAAATAATGCTGGCGTAATTAGTTTAAAATGTGAAGGAAAAAACTCAACCAATCGACTAGATTTGGGTTGAATAAACCAAGATTCCTCTTATGCGATCTGATTGATTGACTCATCCACTTTCCATAGATTCCCCTTCTTTGTCTATGGACTTTTTTGTCACTAATTACTGTTTGAGATTCTGGTCTGGATCCAAGGAGCTCTAAAAGCAGGTCAATTCATGGCGTCTTGAGAAACATGAGAACCAAATTCAGATAAGGAGAATTGAAAACTTCCGATTTGATCAAATGATTGAATTTACTTTGACGATGTCTTTTTTTAATGATCAGAATAAAGATGATCATATCACCAAACTATCAAACATTTTATTAAGAATTGGATAGCAATATCATAGTGATAAATGACAGACACAATCCTGCACGTTGGTTCCAACATGATGACATCTTGAGCGGGAGACGTTGGGAATGATGGATAATTATTTTGAAACATGAACACAAGGGTTCTAAGTGAATCTATCCTCCTCCTCCTCCTCCTTATCTACCAATTTGAGAAATTATCCATTCCTTAAAGGGATGAAGAAGACCTCTCTAAATAAATAAAGAGAGTGTAGATCTTAGGGAATTATCTTCCCCTCCTTTTCCTATTTTACACTGATCTAATGATTTAGTTGGTCAAAAGAAATTAGCCTTATCCTTAGATACTTAGAATTCCTTGAATGGACCAAGTCAACCACCCTTTTACCTTGATATAGGATCCTAATTTCCAAACCTTATCCACCATATCATAGGTACCTTATATCATTATAATTAACGATCTCAAAGGAATATTAATAGGAACGTCTTTGTTATTAAATTCATACTTTCTTTGAAAACCACCCTTAGTTAGAATTTTAGGAGAGATCTATTTACTACTACTGTTGGAAGAGACTAACCTCAATGGCAATTCAAGACAAAGCCTATTTGCATGAATAACCCATGCATGTATGAGGATGGAACAAACATGAAGCTCATTTCTATGATGGAAATTATGCTGAAGAGAGCTACCTCCCTCTGATCAAAGCTCTCACAGAGGATGAAAAGAAGGAACTCCATCCAATGACTACCAAAGAACAACCTTCAATTATCACCACCGATCATGAATCTGTCGTATTAAGAATTATCTTCACTACTGTCGAATAACATGAAGAATTGGTTGTTCTTCATCAAAACTCGTCAATAAGAACAAACGACTATCAGTCAACAGCAAACCAAGGCAACTTTTGCGTCCTGCTAGCTCCACAGCTTCTGAAGTTCAATTGTGTGTGGTAACTATGCCAAAGAAGATTACCCTCAAAGAGGACCACCGTCCAGCTAAAGAAGGACCTTCTCGGCTTTGAAAGTATGTAGAACGTGAAGTTAGTCGACCAAGTAACTGCCGCTACCACGAGGACAACCTCTTACCGGCTGATGAAAACCTTCGAGCTCCCGTTCAAGCCAAAGCCCGTGCGATCACAAGTATTTGCCACAGAAGATCACGGTCAAACCCACTTAGTATACAGGATCAAAGAAAGACGGGACAGTGATTCCGATTTGCGTGACCGGTGTACGCCGAAATGTAGGCGACAATCACGAAGATAAGTCACTGACTGACGAGGATAGAAGAGTCGCCATATCTACCCTCTCCCTACCTACCTCAGTGATCCGCGAAAAGAATGGCAGCCGTGCCAACTTCTTTCGATTCTTCCCCACTAAGACAGAGGTCTCCTTCTTCGATAGAAAGTCGCAACGGCAGGGCCTATTTCCCTCCGAAGTGAAGGACGATCGACGAAGACTCTCCAGTCGTCCCAGACCAGCGAGAAATCTCCAATCTCCTGCAGCCAATCATCTTCCCCGACAGCTCTGCGAGACACGTAACAAAAGACGATGGACAAACGATAGTACCTGGCCGTAGGCGTTGACTTAACGAGAAGACTCGCGACGACGACAAAAGTAAAAGATCACGCCTCTACGGGAATAGCTTCAGGACTTACCAAACGACGACGGTTCCACGTAAACAGCCTCACCATCTTATTTCGACTACTGGTAGCTGGACGTCCATCTCAAGTCCGACCCAAATCCGAAGGCTTCTCTACAATCTCCTCAACGTCAGGAAATGCCACGCACTCTAACACCGTCTGACGTGGAATAGAGAAACGGCATGACGGCGATCGCGAACGGACGCTAACATCGTCCATAACGGCCTCATCTTCCGTCACGGTGAAGCGACTCCTTCTATTCTTTTCTTTCTCCGATTCTTCAACTCTATAAAAGAACGGATGTAAGGAAAAGATAGAGATGTTGTTTTTGATGAAAATCTGTTTCTTTTGAAACTTATGTGTTCGTGTGTTTTCTTGTGCCTCTCCCGTAAGCCTCCTCTCCGAGATTCTACCTCCCTTTCCCTTTCTCCCTTCCTTTCTGTCCTCTTTCATTCATCGTGTCTGAAGCATCTCGAGATTAATCTGGATCGTTTCGGAAATCCAAAGGTATGACTTCCCGCCATTTCAGGTATCATCCTCCCTTATTCTTACCGTGAAATAGTTCGTGTCTTTAAATCTATACGTCCAACACGAGCTCCGTCTTGTTATCCTGTGCTTTCTCATTTCTATCCGACTTCTTTACTATTCGCGTCATAACTGTTCATCATCGTTAACACTACCTCTCCTCCCGTATCTGTCATTTCTATATTCTTCATCTTCCTTCTCATCTTACATAATATATTATCCTCTCATCACGCCCGTATCGATTCTCTCGTAATTTCCATCCCTCTCATCTCTTTTATATTTTATAACCTATCGTTCTCTCTTCTGTGTTAACATATATATATACATATATATATATATCCCGTCGCAATCTTCTCTCCTATCTACTTTCTATCTATTCTCTCTTTCTTATCTCCCTAACTTCATAATCTATCATTATCACTCATATATTCCCATCATTCTTCTCACATTAGTCACTGTTTTAAGTATCTTTAAAGCGTCATAACATCTATCTACTATATTCTCTCATATTTCTACATTAAATCACCCACATATTCTCTACATTATCCTCTTTAAATTCTAAAACCATTCTCATTGATATGATTCATAGATCCTCCCCATATTGTAGGATTTAGATACACTCTTCGCCTTTGACCACTCTTTGACTATCATTGACTTCTCAAAAGAAATGAAAGCGTGACTAGTCTCCTAAAAGGTGGAATGGGTTGACCCTCCCAAGAAGGTGGTTGACTAACCTCCTAAAAAGGTGGAAAGGCTTGACTAACTCCTCCTAAAGATATGACAAAGGCTCTGACCATCTCTCCTAAAAGGTGGAAAAGGTTTGACTAACCTCCTAAAAAGGTGGAAAGCTTGACTAACCTCTAAAAAGGTGGAGCACCACATTTTCTTTCTTCTTCTTCTAGATAATTTTCATCCATGCTCCCATTAAACTTCACCTAATGCCTTGCATCCACATAACTCATAAAAATTTGAGAATTTAACCATTTGATTTACAGGAAGCCATAAGAAGTGTTAGTCTCATCACATAGTCAAAATATAAGAAATGATGCATGAGGTAAGACTCTTAGTCATATTTTCATCACATTCAGCCACACACACAGAGATTCTCCATTCATGTAGTCTTTTTCAACACTTAAACATGATAAATGATGCATGAATGTGACTGGCATATTTTGAGTTTATCATAGCGTCTTATTGACAGGCCCACGTGGGAGGGCGAAGGATGTTTCTAGCTTATGTGTATCCGTGCGACGTGTGCGTGCCGTCGTTTGATGTTACAGCGCGTGTGCACGCGTGCGAGGAGGGAGAGGGTATAGCTTCCTTTTCGCAGATAGCGCTACCTCTCCATGATTCACTTACCTTTTATATGTGCCAATTTTCAAAATTTAAGTCTGTGGGACTATGTTTCGTGTTTTAACCACAGCAACGTGGCGTAACGAGAGCCGCGGATTCGCACGATACCGAAGACAGCCATTTTCACTAAGTCAAGCGTTGTGCGGCGCAATCTTATTCGTCGGCAAATCATTTTTAAAATGATTTAATATCAGTAGTCGATCTGATGAGTTATAATGGCTGAGATTAAAACCGACAAAAACATATCTAGAGTGTTGGATCAAGATCAAACAAAGAGCGTTTCACGCGTTACTTATAACACGCATGACGTGACAAATTCTTGACTGTCCATCTGAGATCCAACGGGCGCAACTTAATCGCAACGATTCGAAGCGTGACATTTCATCAAAGCCATTGATCAAAAAATTAAATCTTGATCTAATGGTTAAGCCCAATTTGTCATATAAATTGAGATATTCTTCGATGATGAAAAGCATTCTTGGATTTTTAAAGTAATCGAACTGTCTAGACACAAAATCTCTTAAATCTCTTGCTTCCAATTGCTTCTAGATCAATTTCTACATCCACGAGGTGCTTGAAACTGAGATTTCATTGAGAGAATAGGGAGACATTGACTCTTGGAGCTATGGGACGGTGCATCGAATTTGGGAATGAAAAGCCTTATATTTGGCAAGAAATTAGAATCAATTCGAGCGCAAATCTTCGGTTAGAGATAGGGGTTTCAATCCTAATATTCTTTTGTATAGCTTTAGATTTTCAATTTCAAAATCCTTAGCTTTAAGTTAAATTTTAAATCTTGTTCATGTTATTTATTTTCAACTTCAGGGAACTTTATATCTCATTCTCTCGGCGAGTTTCGTATGCAAATCTTGATCCAAGGCCCTTTCATGGGTGATTCCACGTGGATTTGCCTTCGAGCCTTCTTTTCCAGCTATATATCAATTTACTGCAATTTCTTACCATAGTTCATTGTTTGATTTGGTCAAATTTCAAAAGATGTATCCAAAAATTCCCTTAGTTCTCTCTAGATTCAGCCTCATTCACCCACTATGCTTCTCAATTCGTGTTAGTCACATAAAATTGATGAGTTTTTGATTAATTTTTATGTGTGAGGTGTGTTTCTTATGACCTTGTGGTATTCTCGCTTTGTCATATGGCACCATAGGGGTGGGTTTAAGGTGCAAATTTTAATAAAAAATAATTTTGACTTAGAGTTTTC
>CM044111.1:3002789-3022104 GCA_024174645.1 Lemna minuta | reverse complement strand
TGTTGGAGACAGCATCAAAAGGCAGCTCACTACTCACTAGTCTCCTAAAAAAATGGGGCAGTATAGAGAAGGACATAATGAGTTTAGATATGGTAAGGCCGATGCTAAAAGCAAAAGACTTGCCAAAAGCTTTTTCTTGGAGAAGCAAAATAGAGCTCCTAAAAAAAGCCTTGAAAAAAATTCCTTATGAACCATGGACATAAAGAAAACCCAAAGTTGAACATTTTTTTATCTTTTTGGAAATCTAAAGAAGCTCGATGATCAGAGCACTCCATCAATTTTCCTAGGATATGAGAAGGGTACAAAAGCGTATAAGTCCTATAACCCAACTTTAAAGACCATCCACATCACAAGAGATGTTGTTTTCGAGGAAGAGAAGAGCTAGAATTGGGAGAATGCTAGTCAAGTTCCAAAAACAAGTTGGTCTTACTCACAAGTCGGTTTCAATTTTGACCTGGTCAACAATGAGAAAAGTGGTAAAGGGACTGAAGCTCAAACTATAGAAACTTCAATCATCCAAGCTCTTCAACTCAGTTTTCAACCTCTAAGTATCCTCAACCAAGGACATTCAACAGTCTCTCTCAAATCTATGAAGATACCTATCAGATTAATGAACATGAGATTTATCATCTTAGAGAAGAAGAACCCAACTCCATAAATAAGGCTTTTTATGAAAAATTTGCAAAGAAGACCACAGATGATAAAATGGAGTAAATTGTTAAGAAAATTATGTGGGAAGTTGGTTCTACCTCCTGAGCAAACCAATTTGTCTAAAATGGCTCTTTCAGGTCAAACAAGATTTTGATGGGCAGATCGTCAAGCACAAGGCCAATCTTGTTTTTAAGGGTTTTTCTCAAAGCTATAGCATAGACTTCACTGATGTATTTGCCCTTGTGTTAAGTTTAGAGACAGTCATAGTCCTCCTAGCCATCTCAACTTACCATGGATGGAAAATCCATGATATGACTTTGAAGTCAACATTTCTCAATGGAGAAATCATTAAAGATATCTATGTGTATGACGTGTCGTTTTCGTGCGTCGTTAAAATACAAAGACGATGGTCAAAAAAAATTTATAAAACCGAACTCACAAAGACAAGATCTAATAATCAAGTATTGGGTAAGTATCGGGTCGATCCACAGAGAGCAGGGTTGACTTTAATCGCAGAGTTGACTTGGTCAAACTTAGGTATAAAAGGAGTTTTAGATAAGATAAAATAAGATTTAAAATATGGAAATGATATAAATAAGGTAAATAAGAAGTTTTAAGAATTGAAAGCTCGGATTTCACAGAGAAAAGTCAAAAGTCAAAGTCAAAGCATTGACTTTGACCAGCAGTAGGTTTTCTGCAAAATCAGAGAATCAAACACAGTCAGAAGATTACGAAAATTATATATTTGGAAACTAGAGAGAAAATTTAATTTATTGATATATAATTCGTAATTTTTTGCTAAGAAATGGATTTATTATGAATTATTGAAAATCAACTATCAGAAAATCCCCGAAATTAACACCTCAGAGGAAATCTTCAAATTGAATGACCAAATGAAATCCAAATCTTGCATTTCATATGTCAATAGAAAGCTAAGAACCAGAGCAATCCAACAAGACCAAAATTATCAAATTCTGATTTGTCAATAAAAAGTAATTGACCACGAAAGTCAACATTTGACTTATGATAAAAGATGAATAGTCCATGGTCAAACGTTAAATTGAAGGGCCAAATGAACTCGGAATTTGATGAATTTTCTATCCACGGAAAGCTGATGAAAAGAGCAATACAATGAATTCAAAATCAAGTGATTTGGAATTATAATCAGACAGATATCCTATTTTCAAAATCAGCGACTTTTTGGACCTAAAATTTGGGAAAATGAAGAACACTATGAACTAATTTACAAAATTAAACTTCTAAATCTAATAAAAACTCAAATTACCTCCTGATAATCGATCAAATATCACTACTAACCCGATTGCCGCAAGGATGGGGCTCCAATGCTCGTGGATTGAAGCGAATTTGCTCGGATTCTTCCTCGTGGACGTTCGGAATTCAAGGGGAAAATTCAATGAAATCAAGGAGAAATTCGTGATCAATCCCGCTCCAATTGCTTCTCAATCGAGTCTAAACGCAGGAAGAACACGATGAACTAGAGATCTTCCTCGAAACTCGCTTAATTTCTTCACGAGTCGATCAAAAGTTGAAGAACAAAGAAGGGGAGTACATCGGTTTTAAAGAGAAAAATTGGCCCGACAATCGTGGCCATTGGAGCGGTCGTGGAGGCGGTTTGCAAGGGTCGTGGGAGTGGTTCCTTGGGGCGACGTCGTAGCTCAAAGATTCGCCGTGAGTTTCGCTTAATTTTTGCTCCAATAGATGCCACGATCGTGAGGATTTCGAGCCTCAATCGTGGCCTCTTCCGTTCAGAATCATACGCCGCAAACATCGCCTTCAATCCATGCCAAAAATTCCACGATCGCGGCTCGATCGGACCGCGATCGTGGAGTTCTTCCACAAAACTTCATCGCCGTCCAATTTGATCAGGTAAGATGGTGATTCTATCCTCCGCTCCAGAAGCTTCCACATGTCATCAGGTTAGGCGTCGATCGATTTTACTTAATCTCTTTTTTTTAAACACGTGCTTGATGGATGATCGCGTGGACTCGGGTCCACCCGATCACCGCCGTTCTGCCCGCATCTAACGCTCCTCGCGCCGCCACGCGTCCTGCAAAAGAGAAACCGTGTGGGAACATAGTCCCACACGGAGAAAATAGAGAAAAAGAATGCGCTTAAATAGGGAAACGGATTCCCCTATTAATGATCTTCTTTCTCCCTCTAAATCCAGCCACACGTGTCGCCCCACACGGGCGCCCACGTGGCCGCGTGGCCTCCCTGCCACTTGGCGCGCCCTGTGCGCCTCTTGCGTGGGCCACACGCATCCTGCCACGTGGCCTCAGTGCCACGTCGTAACGGCGCGGTGGTCCCGCGCGCCACGTCAGCCGCCACCTGGGTACGCCTGCCACGTCATCATTCGGGGGCCTGTGGACCAAAATACCCCCCTTTTTCGCGATTTTAACAAGAAAAATAATCGAAAAATCACTTTAAAATTCAAATAAAAATCGAAAAAAGGGCTAAAACTTCATAAATTCATATTTCTCAAAAAACAACTCATTTTTAATCCAAATTTTCTCCATTGGATCACAAATTCTCTTCTTTTTAATATCATGTCAATTAAAATATATTTAGAATGAAGACATCAAGATGAATTAAAATTTACTTAAATCATTTTTCATTAAACACTTTAAATCATAAATTCATCTTGAAATTATCTTTCCAAATGTTTACTAAAGTCAAAAATCATTCCATAACAGAGATTAACTTTTATTGATTTAAACAAAAGATTAATCATCTATTAAGCATGAAATTATCCCTAATTTATGCATAAATATCAACTTTAGTGAAATGACATGCCAATGGAGAAAATTCCTAAAAAGTATGATAACATGCATCATATTCACATAAAATAAGCATGAATATGAGTTAATTGGGGTAAGAATTCAAGTTATAAATGCATGTTATCACACCCCCTAACTTAAATCATTGCTAGTCCCTTAGCAATGGAAAGAGAAAAAGTATGAAATAGGACTAACAAGCTTAGAAAGCCATGGGTTAAGCATTGATAGAATCTGAAATTAATGTTCTACCTTAAATGATGCCAAGAAGAAAGTAATGTACTAGAAATTCAAGACCAAGGCATTCCTCCAACAAGCACTTTAATCCACCAAATAAATTAAGAATGCTCTTGCTCTACATACTAATAGAATATACATAATTTAAAGAAATTCATCATACCAAACCAATCGTCGCTTCCTCCTTGCACTATGGACATGAATGATAAGGGCACAAGAAGTAGAAACAAGCATCATCCTTATATACATAGTGGCTATAAATAGAGTCGGCTAAAACACATGGGAGGTAGCTTACCATTCTAATTCTACTTTTTATTTTTTTCATTTTCTTTCTTTCCTCCTAATTCTATTTTTTGTGTTTTTCTTTCTTCCTAATTCTACTTTATTTATCCTAATTCTACTTGCTGCAAGCCTTTTTCAAGAAGGAGATTAGAGAATTCAGAATTTGAAATTTTCAAGGCTTTTTATGCAACTTTATTGAAAAACAACATACTTTATTTCATGGTGCTCATCCTACCCATGTGCCGTCCTTAGTAGACATGCAGCTTATTCCCCCGAAGAGGTTTTGGTATCTCTATGGATCAGGGAGCTTCACTATGTCAATAATATTAATGCCAACAAAGGATGATACAAGCTACGACTTGCTATGGAAAGCGGAAGGATGTGCGTGCAAGGAGTCATTAACTCAAAGTTTAGAAAGAAGAATGAGTGGATGAGAAGTATAGAAAGTTTTGAAAAATCATACTATGAGCTAGAGTACACCCTTAGTTTGGATTTTATGGCTCCCCAAAGGAATACCTAGATCCCTAATTCCATTGACTCTACCATCTCCTCAACATGCACTTAAGGTTGCTCTTCCCACAACTTTCTAAACAAATGGAGGTATTAATGCACTCTATGCTTTTCTATTTCATGTGATTTTGAAAAGATCATGCTGCTGTTCACATGTTTAAAAATCAGATCATGCATAAAATACTAAATGAAGAAATGCAAAAATTTTGAAAAATTCTAAGTTTTCTAGAAAACTCCCCCCCATGCTCATTCCTTTTATTGTCCTCAATAAAACTCAACATTCTCATGGAAAAAGTGATGAAAATCAATATACATGACATGCACATCAGTAAAAGAAAAATAATCATAAGAGGAAAAAGAAAAACTTAGCGGGAATTTACATCGGTTGCATTTTTTTTCTTCATTTTTGGAGTTGCTTTGAAGCTAAATTTCTTCATTTTATGCGCCTTTCTCCTTTGTACCTAAAAACTTATAAAGAAACACAAAAAACATCAAAGCAAACAGCAAGTATAAAAATAAAAATAAATGCTAAAAGTAGGAAATAAATGCAAAAATAAGATAAAGATGGGTTGCCTCCCAACAAGCGCTAAGTTTAACGTCTCTAGCTAGACGTAACTCACTCCAACGACTAACTAGTGGCTGAGATCTCAAGAGATTGCAGCCCTTCCCTATGAGGAGGGGGAGGTCCTTCTTCACCAATTTATGGCTTCAACCTATGTCCATTCACCTTGAAGGAATTTTGGGTCTTGGGATCTAAGATCAAGATCGATCCATTGTCATACACTTCAAGGATCTCATATGGACCATCCCACCTTGAGCGCAATTTACCTGGAAAGAGTTTAAGACGAGAATTATAAAGCCATACCTTGTCATGGACATGAAAAGATCTCCTATTAATGTGCTTCTCATGATAGGCTTTATTTTTGGCTTTATAAATCTCCGCATTTTGATATGCCTCATTCCGGAGTTCTTGGAGCTATTGAATTTGGAGAAGTCTTTCCTTTCTGGCTTGATCAAGAGATATATTGATCTTTTTAATAACCCAATATGCTCTATGCTCTAACTCGACGGGGAGGTGGCAAGGCTTGCCATAAATGAGCCTAAAAGGAGACATCCCAATGGGTGTCTTGAATGCGGTGCGGTAGGCCCATAGAGCATCGGGTAGCTTCACTGCCCAATCTCTTCCATCCGTGCGAATGATCTTCTTCAAGATGTTCTTGACTTCTCTATTGCTCACTTCTACTTGGCCATTTGCTTGGGGGTGATACGGGGTCGTGACGCGATGGTGAACTCCATATTTCCTAAGTAAACTCCTGAAATAAGAGTTAGTAAAGTGAGATCCACCATCACTAATAATAGCTCTAGGACAACCAAATCGAGAAAAGATATTATTAACAATGAACTTATTAACCACTCGATGATCGTTTGTCCTCGTCGGTATCGCCTCGACCCATTTGGACACATAGTCCACCGCTACAAGAATATACTCCTTGCCCTCCGACGGTGGAAATGGTCCCATAAAATCAATCCCCCAAAGATCAAAAATTTCTACCTCAAGGATGGTTTGCAAGGGCATTTCATCTCTCTTGGAGATGTTCAATGTGCATTGGCACTTTAGACATTCCTTGCAATACTTGATCGCATCCTTGAAGAGAGTTGGCCAATAGAAGCCACTTTGTAGCACCTTCGCTCCCGTCTTCCTCGACGCAAAATGTCCTCCACATAGAGACGAGTGACACATCGATAGAATATGCTCTTGTTCCTCCTCCGGAACGCATCGCCGAATAATCTGATCAGCCCCTACATGGAACAATTGGGGTTCTTCCCAAAAATAATGTTTCACATCATGTGCAAATTTCTTCTTTTGATGCGTGTTCCAATAATCGGGGACAGATTTAGTGACTAATTAATTAACAATATGCGCAAACCAAGGTACCTTAGTTACCACGGCGAGGCGCTGCTCATTGGGAAATGTATCACAAATCTCACCTGAAGATGGAATGTGGAGTCGAGAAAGATGATCAGCCACCGAGTTCTCACTTCCCTTCTTGTCCTTGATCTCCAAATCGAATTCTTGAAGGAGGAGAACGCATCTAATTAGTCGCGGTTTGGCATCTTTCTTCGATAGCAAGTACTTCAATGCGGCGTGGTCCGTGTAGACAATGATCTTGCTGCCCAAGTTATAAGGCCAAAACTTCTCCAAAGCAAAGACAACCGCCAACAACTCCTTCTCCGTCGTAGTGTAGTTAAGTTGAGCGTCGGCTAGCGTCTTGCTCGCGTAACATATGGCGGTCGGCTTCTTGTCGATTCGCTGCCCCAAAACCGCGCGCACTGCAAAATGAGAAGCATCACACATAATCTCAAAAGGTAAGTCCCAATTAGGACTTTGTAAAATAGGCGCTTCCACTAAAGCTTGCTTCAGTTGCATAAAGGCATGCTTCCCTTCTTTCTCAATGATAAAATCCTTTTCCTTGCAAAGAAGAGAAGTCAGTGGTTTTGAAACCTTAGCAAAATCCTGAATAAATCGACGATGAAAACCGACATGCCATAGGAAAATTCTAAGTTCCCTTGTCGATGTAGGGAGTGCAAGGTCTTGGATTACCTCAACCTTGGCCTTGTCCACTTCCAATCCTTTCCTTGAAACTAGATGTCCAAGCACTATACCTTCTCGCACCATGAAGTGGGACTTCTCCCAACTAAGAACTAGGCGTTTCTAAACGCAAACGTCGAGGATTTGTGTTAAGTGCTCCAAGCACGCATCAAAACTCGGGCCGAAAACTAAAAAGTCGTCCATGAAGACCTCCATGCTCTCTCCTATAAAATCGGAGAAGATGGCCATCATGCACCTCTGAAATGTGGCGGGGGCGTTACATAGTCCAAAAGGCATGCGCTGAAATGCATATGTGCCAAATGTACATGTAAACGTCGTCTTCTCTTGATCATCGGGGTGGATAGCTAGCTGATTATACCCCGAATAGCCGTCTAGGAAGCAATAAAATCCTTGACCTGAAAGCTTGTCAAGAATTTGGTCAATAAATGGCAAAGGGAAATGGTCCTTCTTAGTCGCCGCACTAAGCTTCCGATAGTCGATGCAAACTCTCCACTTCGTCGGAAGACGCGTCTGAAGTTCCTCGCCCTTGTCATTTGTCGTCACGGTGATCCCCACCTTCTTGGGGACAACATGCACCGGACTGACCCATGGACTGTCGGAGATGGGATATATGATACCTGCATTAAGCCATTTAAGAATCTCATCCTTAACAGCATCCCATACCTTAGGGTTGAGCCGTCTTTGTGCCTCTCTAGAGGGACGAGCGTCCTCCTCTAGGAAAATGCGATGCATGCACAAAGAGGGATCAATTCCCTTAAGATCCGACAAGTTCCATCCGATTGCTTCCTTCCTCGCTCGCAAGACCGCCAATAGTCTCTCCTCCTGGTCGTGATCTAGCTGCGAGGATATAATAATGGGGTTAGCACTATGATGATCAAGAAAAGCCTACTTCAGTGTCGAAGGTAGCGGTTTTAGCTCGGGTGCCGTCTCGCCGGAGGGAAATGGATCATCCTCGGGCTCCTCAAAGCTCCTATCCTCAATAGTCGCCATCGTCTCCTCGATACAACTCGAAATCTCCGGATCCTCGTAGATATCGACGGCGCCTACCTCATCGGTCTCGTGTGAAGGATGTCGCATCAACTTGTTGATGCTCACCTTCATCATGCTATCTCCAACCTGAAAAATAACTTCCCCCTTGCCCCAATCCATAATCGCTTTCGCGGTAGCTAAAAATGGTCTCCCTAGTATGATAGGAGAGTCGGTGAGGTCCTTCGTGGATTTCATATCCACGATAATAAAGTCTATCAGAAAGTAGTAGTTTTCTACCTTAACTATCACATCCTCTACTACTCCATGAGGTCGTCTCACGGATCCATCCGCTAAGCTCAACTCGATAAATAATGGCTGCAACTCGCCAAGTGGACAAGCGTCATACACTCCCTTCGGGAGTATATTAACACTAGCCCCCGTGTCGAGGAGAGATCGAGTGAACGTCCTACCCCCTATCTCACAACTAATCATAGGAGCTCCCGGATCACGTCGCTTACGAGGAAGCGTACTCAGCATGATGGAACTAATAGTTTCACTCATATGGATACGTTTTCGCTTCCTCACCGGGGTGCAAAGTCCTTTCAGGAACTTTGCATAGGGTGGAATATGCTGGATGTCATCTACTAATGGGATGGTGATAGTAACCTGCCTAAAAGCCTCTAATAAGGTGTCATCGCTATCACTAGTAGGGACTCTAGGCCGGCTCAAAAGCTGAGGATATGGCACCAGAGGTTTATAAACCTCGGGATTGGGCTCTGCCCTACTGGTTTTACGAATTTTAACGAATTTTTCCTAATTAAAATCGCGAAAAAGGGGGGTATTTTGGTCAACAGGCCCCCAACTGATGACGTGGCAGGCGTACCCAGGTGGTGGCTGACGTGGCGCGCGGGACCACCGCGCCGTTACGACGTGGCACTGAGGCCACGTGGCAGGACGTGTGTGGCCCACGCATGAGGCGCACGGGGCGCGCCAAGTGGCAGGGAGGCCACGCGGCGACGTGGGCGCCCGTGTGGGGCGACACGTGTGGCAGGATTTAGAGGGAGAAAGAAGATCATTAATAGGGGAATCCGTTCCCCTATTTAAGCGCATTCTTTTCCTCTATTTTCTCCGTGTGGGACTATGTTCCCACACGGTTTCTGTTTTGCAGGACGCGTGGCGGCGCGAGGAGCGTTAGATGCGGGCGGAACGACGGTGATCGCGTGGACCCGAGTCCACACGATCATCCATCATGCACGTGTTTAAAAAAAGGAGATTAAGTAAAATCGATCGACGCCTTACCTAATGACACGTGGAAGCTTCTAGAGCGGAGGATTTCCAGCGAACAGACGATGCTCCTGGCCAAAATCTGATCGCGCGATAGAATCACCATCTTAACTGATCAAATCGGACGGCGATGAATTTTCGTGGAAGAACTCGACGATCGCGGTCCGATCGAACCGCGATCGCGGTGCGATCGAGCCGCGATCGTGGAATTTTTGGCATGGATTGAAGGCGATGTTTGCGGCGCATGATTCTGAACGGAAGAGGCCACGATCGAGGCTCGAAATCCTCGATCGTGGTCCGATCGCTGCTAGATCGTGACCACGATCAAGCGCGATCGTGGCATCTATTGGAGCAAAATTTAAGCGAAATTCACGGCGAATCCTTCAGCTACGACGTCGCCCCAAGGAACCGCTCCCACAACCCTTGCAAACCGCCTCCATGACCGCTCCAATGGCCACGATTGTCGGGCCAATTTTTCTCTTTAAAACCGATGTACTCCCCTTCTTTGTTCTTCAACTATTGATCGACTCGTGAATAAATTAAGCGAGTTTCAAGGAAGATCTCTAGTTCATTGTGTTTCCCCCGCGTTTAGACTTGATTGCGAAGCAATTGGAGCGGGATTGATCACGAATTTCTCCTTGATTTCATTGAGTTTTCCCCTTGAATTCCGAACGTCCACGAGGAAGAATCCGAGCAAATTCGCTTCAATCCACGAGAATTGGAGCCCCATCCTTGCGGCAATCAGGTTAGTAGTGAGATTCCATCGATTATCAGGAGGTAATTTGAGTTTTTATTAGATTTAGAAGTTTAATTCTTGTAAATTAGTTCATAGTGTTCTTCATTTTCCCCAATTTTAGGTCCTAAAAGTTGCTGATTTTGGAAATAGGATATCTTTCTTATTAGAATTCCGAATCACTTGATTTTGGCTTCATTAGATTCCTCTTTTCATCAGATTTCCGTGGTTAGAAAATTCATGAAATTCCGAGTTCATTTAGTCCTTCAATTTAACGTTTGACCATGGACTGTTCATCTTTCATCAGAAGTCAAATGTTGACTTTTGGGGTCAATTACTTTTTTTATTAAAAATCAGAATTTGATAATTTTGGTCTTATTGGATTCCTCTGGTTCTTAGCTTTATATTGACATATAAATTGCAAGATTTGGATTTCATTTGGTCATTCAATTTGAAGATTTTGTCTGAGGTGTTAATTTCGGGGATTTTCTGATAGTTAATATTCAATAATTCATAATAAATCCATTTCTTATCCAAAAATTATGAATTATATATCAATAAATTAAATTTTCTCTCTAGTTTTCAAATATATAATTTTCGTAATCTTCTGACTCTGTTTGATTCTCTGATTTTGCAGAACACCTACTGCTGGTCAAAGTCAATGCTTTGACTTTAACTTTTGACTTTTCTCTGTGAAATCCGAGATTTCAATTCTTAAAACTTCTTATTTACCTTATGTATATCATTTCCATATTTTACATCTTATTTTATCTTATCTAAAACTCCTTTTAACCCTAAGTTTGACCAAGTCAACTCTACGATTAAAGTCAACCCTGCTCTCTGTGGATCGACCCGATACTTACCCAATACTTGATTATTATATCTTGTCTTTGTGAGTTCGGTTTTATAAAATTTTTTTGACCATCGTGTTTGTGTTTTAACGACGCACGAAAATGACACGTCAAAATGGCGACATTGGCGGGGATCATGCGTTATTGATTTGATTGTTTTGATTTCTTGATCATATTTAGGTTTCTGTCTTCTGTTGTTTACTGAACTGCAGAGATTTTATCAGACCCTCATCAGTGGTGAAAAAGGTATAGCAAGGTAAGATTACCTAAATTTGGCCATTATTTGACATTTTGGTGCAAATTTGGTAGTCTATTTGGTGTTTTTCATTTAATTGATACATCGATATTGATATATCTGAGATTTTATCCTCTGTTATCAGTGACTTATTATTATTATTATCTTTTATTGGTGTGCTTTTTGAGAGTGTTTAACTTGATCTGTCTTTTAGGTGGAGTAAGTGAAACATTTTTCATTTAGACATCACTCTTTTCGTCTCACTCTTTTCTGACATTCTTATACATATATACTTGCTGTTTTTTGTGATCTTTTGGCTTTAGATATGCATAGGAATCATAGGAACCGAGGAGGACGACAGGGTCAGCGACCCACGAGGCATACACGGAATAATCCAATGTATGATGATTTATTTGTCTCATCTAGAGCTCCATCGGAGACCTCTAGTGATTCTCTTCCAGCGATCGCCACACCAGGGCGAGGAGAGCCGATTGACACCCCTCTTCTTGCCGAGATAGTGAGACGACGTCTTAGCGATTACGCAAGACCGGTCGTCCAAAGGCAGACTACGCGAGTCAATGCGCCCCTACGACGAGGTGCGAATTTTCAAATTGACTCCCATATTCTTGGCCTTTTGCCCACTTTTCATGGACTACCATCGGAGGATCCGTATCGACATGTGGACGAGTTCAGCCAGGTAAGCGAATTCAACCAGTTCCACAATGTCCCCTCTGAGACGGCCAAGATGCGCTTCTTCCCTTTCACGCTTAAGGAAAGGGCGAAGGAGTGGTTCTTTAGCTTGGGCCGCAAGTTTGATTCATGGAGAGAGATGGAAGACGCATTTTTGCGTAAGTACTACTCGGTAGGTAAGACTAGTGCCGTGAGACGCGCCATACGCGAGTTCTCACAAGGGCCGGGTGAGGTTTTCTATGAGGCTTGGGAGAGACTTAGAGATCTCCTGAGACAATGTCCGCATCATGGTATACCTAAACATGAGATTACTCAGATTTTTTATGATGGTTTAGGTGCACTTGACAGGTATTTGCTCGATGCCGCTAGTGGAGGCACGTTCATGAGCAAGTACGAGGATGAAGCCCTCGAGTTGATCGAGTTGGTGACAGAAAATAGCCATCATCATGCGGCTAAATCCTTCGGAGGACGGAGCGCTCCCGCAAATGGAGGGATGTTAGACGCAAAAGCGGCAGAGACAGGTATGCTTTTAGATAAGATTGAGAAACTGACGGAAGCCCAGAACTTGATCATGGACTCGCTTAAAGTTCGACCGGGTTCTGATGGCCTCGCGCCAGTTTCACATGTTGATGTCTCACCGTGTTCACATTGCTCTAGCTTTGAGCATGTAGAGTTGGATTGCCCCGTGATGGCAATCCAAGGACAGTTTCCATTTCGGCCAAACCATACTACATATCCGAGTTTGAGCCAGGCGGGTAGGTCGACCTACCCGAATCAGGGTTATTCTAGTTATCATAACCCTACTTATGCGCAGCAGCGGAGCGGGCAGCCCACTTCATATCACCAGCCCTACGGATCCGTGCCGCAGCATATGGGGAACCCGAGGCCGACACCTTTCGCCCTCGGTATTCCCCGAGCGGTCACACCGCATCCGGCTATTCCACCTCCGACACCTTCAGTTGATCCCGTCATGAGTGCATTAGCACAAATGATGAGTAAACTGAATGAGGTTAGCGACCGACTCGACCGAGTCGAAGGGGCTAAAGCCCAATGCTCCGATGCCTCTACCGAGCAAAGGAAGGGTAAGAGAGTTGAGTTTAGTGATCAGCTGCCTTCCCAGCCTTTAGCAAACCCTAGGAATGTAGGGGAAGCATCGTTGAGCCGCACCCATAATGTGAACGAAGTTCGCATTGACAGTGCATCGGAGGAGGCACATGCCATATCGGGCCTACGTAGCGGCAAGGTCTTTGTGGATCCTCATACGGACCACAAGCGCCGCAAGGACCCGCTTGAGGAGGAGGACGACTCTCCATCTCCCACGATTATCCCGGAGGAGGACTCCGCGGATGAGGAGGCACCCGATGAGGAGAGTAGGGCAGAGCCCAATCCCGAGGTTTATAAACCTCCGGTGCCATATCCTCAGCTTTTGAGCCGGCCTAGAGTCCCTACTAGTGATAGCGATGACACCTTATTAGAGGCTTTTAGGCAGTTTACTATCACCATCCCATTAGTAGATGCCATCCAGCATATTCCACCCTATGCAAAGTTCTTGAAAGGACTTTGCACCCCGGTGAGGAAGCCGAAACGTATCCATATGAGTGAAACTATTAGTTCCATCATGCTGAGTACGCTTCCTCATAAGTGACGTGAGCTGGGAGCTCCTATGATTAGTTGTGAGATAGGGGGTAGGACGTTCACTCGATCTCTCCTCGACACGGGGGCTAGTGTTAATATACTCCCGAAGGGAGTGTATGACGCTTGTCCACTTGGCGAGTTGCAGCCATTATTTATCGAGTTGAGCTTAGCGGATGGATCCGTGAGACGACCTCATGGAGTACTAGAGGATGTGATAGTTAAGGTAGAAAACTACTACTTTCGGATAGACTTTATTATCATCGATATGAAATCCACGAAGGACCTCACCGACTCTCCGATCATACTAGGGAGACCATTTTTAGCTACCGCAAAAGCGATTACGGATTGGGGCAAGGGGGAAGTTATTTTTCAGGTTGGAGATAGCACGATGAAGGTGAGCATCAACAAGTTGATGTGACATCCTTCACACGAGACCGATGAGGTAGGCGCCGTCGATATCTACGAGGATCCGGAGATTTCGAGTTGTATTGAGGAGACGATGGCGACTATTGAGGATAGGAGCTTCGAGGTGCCCGAGGATGATCCATTTCCCTCCGGCGAGACGGCACCCAAGCTAAAACCGCGACCTTCGACACTGAAGTAGGCTTTTCTTGATCATCATAGTGCTAACCCCATTATTATATCCTCGCAGCTAGATCACGACCAGGAGGAGAGACTATTGGCGGTCTTGCGAGCGAGGAAGGAAGCAATCGGATGGAACTTGTCGGATCTTAAGGGAATTGATCCCTCTTTGTGCATGCATCACATTTTCCTAGAGGAGGACGCTCGTCCCTCTAGAGAGGCACAAAGACGGCTCAACCCTAAGGTATGGGATGCTGTTAAGGATGAGATTCTTAAATGGCTTAATGCAGGTATCATATATCCCATCTCCGACAGTCCATGGGTCAGTCCGGTGCATGTTGTCCCAAAGAAGGCGGGGATCACCGTGACGACAAATGACAAGGGCGATGAACTTCAGACGCGTCTTCCGACGAAGTGGAGAGTTTGCATCGACTATCGGAAGCTTAACGCGGCGACTAAGAAGGACCATTTCCCTTTGCCTTTTATTCACCAAATTCTTGACAAGCTTTCAGATCAAGGATTTTATTGATTCCTAGACGGCTATTCGGGGTATAATCAACAAGCACTGTTGATTATAATCAAAACAGAAACCGTGTGGCAACATAGTCCCACACGGAGAAAATAGAGGAAAAGAATGCGCTTAAATAGGGGAACGGATTCCCCTATTAATCATCTTCTTTCACCCTCTAAATCTAGTCACACGTGTCGCCCCACACGGGCGCCCACGTGGCTGCGTGGCCTCCCTGCCACTTGGCGCACCCCGTGCGCCTCCTGCGTGGGCCACACGCGTCCTGCCACGTGGCCTCAGTGCCACGTCGTAACGGTGCGGTGGTCCCGCGCGCCACGTCAGCCGCCACCTGGGTACGCCTACCACGTCATCAGTCGGGGGCCTGTGGACCAAAATACGCCCCTTTTTCGCGATTTTAACAAGAAAATTAATCGAAAAATCACATTAAAATTCAAATAAAAATCGGAAAAAGGGCTAAAACTTCAGAAATTCATATTTCTCAAAATACAACTCCTTTTTAATCCAAATTTTCTCCATTGGATCACAAATTCTCTTCTTTTTAATATCATGTCAATTAAAATATATTTAGAATGAAGACATCAAGATGAATTAAAATTTACTTAAATCATTTTTCATTAAACACGTTAAATCATAAATTCATCTTGAAATTATCTTTCCAAATGTTTACTAAAGTCAAAAATCATTCCATAACAGTGATTAACTTCTATTCATTTAAACAAAAGATTAGTCATCTATTAAGCATGAAATTATCCCTAATTTATGCATAAATATCAACTTTAGTGAAATGACATGCCAATGGAGAAAATTCCTAAAAAGTATGATAACATGCATCATATTCACATAAAATAAGCATGAATATGAGTTAATTAGGGTAAGAATTCAAGTTATAAATGCATGTTATCAGTGTACCAACCTGAAGGATATGAAACAACAGCTAAAGAACATCTGGTTTATAAATTGAAAAGAGCTCTATAAGGTTATATGTGGATATGGATGACTTATTTATGAGAGCAGTCATGAGAAAATCAAAGAATTCAAATGAATGATGAAGAAGATGTTTAAGACATCTGATATCGGACTATTAAATTTTTATATGGGTATTCAAGTTCAACAAATTGAAGGGGAGATTATACTCTCTCAAAAATCGTTTGCATTGAAAATTCTTTAAAATGCAAGATTTCAATCCATCACAGAGACTTAAGACCATCTCTTTGTCAGAAGGAAGGACAAAATTAGGATTTTTCCTCTTTCAAAAGTTTGATGGGCACATTGAGGTATTTAACTTACAGCCATCGCGATTTGATGTAAGTTACAAGGAAAATCTGTCTTTAGAGCATCTTGGAAGAGCCAAAGGAGTATTGGGTCAATGATTTTGGAAGTGATTTGGATGATAGAAAGAGCACATCAAGCCTTCTTTCACGAGGAAATGTAGTGACATGGGTATCACAAAAGTAAAGAATTGTGAATCTATCATTGTGTGAAGCACGGTACATATCTCTCACTCTTGCAGCTTTTCTAGGAGTTTGGCTGTTACAGTTAGTCAAGGAGTTGACTGGGTAGAACCTCAAGCTGCCAAAGCTCTTCGTCAACAAATCAGCTATTGATCTAGCCAAAAATCCTGCATTTCATAGTCGTTCAAAACATATCACGATAAGGTATCATTATTTTAGAACATGTGCACATGAATGTTCGGTGGAAGTTCATCATATTCCAATGGATGAACAGCGAGTGGATATGAGGACTAAATCCCTCGGAAGAGTTAAGTTTTCTCATTTTTGCGAGTTGATAGCGTGGTTGATGTCGGAAAGTAATCCCAAGATCAAAGGGGAGATTGTTAGAGTTGATCTTATGAGAATCAGAAGCTGATGAAGCTTGAAGAGGAGCATTCAAAGAAATGCTGAAGACCTTTTTTGTTTTATTCCTTTACTTTCTTTAAAACGATCCATCTTTAGGTCGTTAGCACTGTAGCTAGCGGTACCAAGTTCTGGATCTATGCTTATATAAGAATCGGAGTTTGGACTCTAAGCAACATGAAGAATATGTAGAGATTTTGAGCAATAATCAAGAGAAATTTGATCAGTATATTAGACAAGAGCAAGGACGAAAGTCCCTTCAGCCCACCGTCTTTCCACTGCGGGAATAACCGACAGATTCCCTCTGAGGCATCCCCCTCCTTTTATAGACCAAGGAGGGGCCCAGGCTTTTTGTTTTATCCCGTATGGGACAAAACCCATTCTCCACACCCAATAAAAACAAGAAAAAACAAGAAAACAGGAAATAGTTCACAATCTCCTCAGCATCATCATCGAGCTAGCTCTGAAGACCAACTGATGTTACGCACAGCATCAGCTTGTCCATCGCAACCATCTTGGTTAACATATCCGCAGGATTCTCAGACCCTCGAATCTTCTCTAGCATCAGCTCCCTGTCCTCTAGCAGACTTCGAATGAAGTGATACCTCAACTGGATATGCTTGGTCCTTGAATGAAACATGGGATTCTTTGCTAGATGAATGGCCCTTTGGCTATCAGAGAACAACTTGTGCTCAACACAAGTCTTGCCCAACTCGACAAGGAAATTCTTCAACCAAAGCATCTCCTTACTAGCTTCTGTGATTGCCACGTACTGCGCCTCCGTAGTTGATAAAGCAACTAACTTCTGCAATTCTGACACCCAGCTCACTGCAATGCCACCAAAGGTGTAGATGTACCCGGTTGTGCTCCTCCGAGTATCAACGTCACCTCCAAGATCTGAATCGACATATCCTTGAATATTCAATTCACCTCTCCAAAAGGAGAGAGACATACCTGACGTTCCCCTCAAGTAACGCAGAATCTAGTGCCTGCCCTCCCAGTGCTCTCGCCCTGGATTTGCCATGAAACGACTGACTACTCCAACTGCATGAGCTATGTCTGGTCGTGTCCCCACCATAGCATACGTCAGAATTCAAATAGCAGATGCATATGGAACATTTTCCATATCCTTCCTCTCCTCCTCGGTTTTGGGAGAATGCTCACTTGATAGCTTGAAGTGAGCCGCTAATGGAGTCTTTACCGGCTTTGCATTCTGCATATTGAACCTGCAAAGCACCTTCTCAATGTATTGCTCTTGGGACAATTTTAGAATGCCAGCCTTCCTGTCCCGCAATATTCTCATCCCAAGAATTTGCTTGGCAGCTCCCAAATCCTTCATGGCAAATTCCTTTGCCAAAGACTCCTTTAGCTTCTGGATCTCCTTCATGCTGGCGCCTGCAATCAACATATCATATACATAGAGAAGTAAGATAGTACAACTACCCTGGAACTTCTTTAGGTAGCAGCAGTGGTCCATCTTGGATCTTGAAAATCCGTTAGCAATCATAAATGCATCAAAGTGCTTATACCACTGCCTTGGTGCTTACTTCAACCCATACAAACTTCTCTTCAACTTGCATACAAGGTCTTTCTTCTTGCGAGAAAGGAACCCTTCAGGCTGAACCATGTAGATATCCTCCTCTAACTCACCGTGGAGAAAAGCCGTCTTCACATCAAGCTGCTCTAGATGAAGATCTTGTGCAGCAAAAATGCTCAACACCAACCTCACCGTAGTGAGCTTCACAACAGGTGAGAAGATCTCCGTGTAGTCAACACCCTCACGCTGTTGAAATCCCTTCACAACTAGCCTTGCCTTGTACCGCTTGCTGCCATCGTGTTCTTGTTTAATGCGATACACCCATTTGTTGTGAAGCGCTTTCTTCCCCTTCGGTAGTGGCGCCAATTCCCAAGTATGATTATTGTGCAGAGAGTCCATCTCCTCTTTCATCGCCAACTCCCACTTCAACGAATCTTCCATATGCTTGGCTTCAGTATAGGACTCCGGCTTGCCCCCATCTATCATCAAGATGTAATTCATATCAGAGGTATACCTGGCCGTAGGTCTGCGAGCTCGAGTGAATCTCCATATCTCAATAATGGGAGTGGTGACTTCTGCTTCAACACTCACATCCTCGGGATTATCATCGACCTCACTTGGCAGATCTTCATCATGAAAATCTTTCATCTCAATAGGCTTCATACTAGCCTCTTGCTCTGACCTAGCAGCATCCTTGTCTTTATAGACAATGGTTTCATTGAACACAACGTTCTAACTCCGTAGAATCTTTTGGTCTACATCATCCCAAAGATGATAACCAAATTCTTCATCGCCATATCCAATGAAGTAGCACTTCTTGCACTTTGCATCCAACTTATCCCTGCTATTAGAGTCAACAAGAACATAGCAAAGACAACCAAATATTATGAGATATGAGAGATCTACCTTCCTCCCGGTCCAACACTCCTCGGGTAGCCGATGCTCAAGGGGTACTAAAGGTCCCTTGTTTATCAAATGGGCAGCCGTGTCAATGGCATCAGCCCAAAAAGATTTCGGCAAGCCAGCATGCAGCCTCATACTCCTGGCTCACTCATTCAAGGTTCGGTTCATCCGCTCCGCAACTCTGTTTTGCTGCGGTGTCTGGGGAATTGTCTTCTCCATACGAATCCCTTGCTCCGAACTGAAATTCTTGAGTTCATGGCTTACGTATTCACCGCCATTATCTGATCGCAAGCATTTGACTTTACAGCTTGACTCAAGCTCCACTTGACTCTTCCACTTCTTGAAGATCATGAACACGTCGGATTTATTCTTCATAAAATAAACCCAAACCTTCCGAGTCGAGTCATCAATAAATGTCACATAATACC
>CM044111.1:2979678-3002289 GCA_024174645.1 Lemna minuta | reverse complement strand
GTCAACTCACGGAATCGCCCAGCTCCCTCCTCGCCTGGCCCGAGTCAGCCGAACCGGCCCTGACCGCACCTGACCCTGGCCAGTCGCCCTGCACCAGCCCTACTCCGCCAGCCGTGCGCCTAGACCGACTCCGACTCCCTACCCGGGCCTGCACCGGCCCGAGTCCGAACGGCCTGCACCGTGCTGGACTCGCCCCGCGGCCTGTGAACCGGCCAGCACTCGGCCGAATCCTGGCCCAGAGCGGCCCTAGCACCGCCCACACGCCCTGCACCGGTCCCCGGGACCGCCCGTAGACGGCCTGCATCTGCCTGCAGCCGCCCCCGAACCGCCTCAGCACGCCCGAACCGGCCCGGACGCCGCCTCCAGCCTTCCCGCGACACCGCGGCCCATCCTACTCGCCACGGCTCCTCATCGCCCCGCTCTGCGCCGAACGCCCCTCCGCGTTCCCTCGCCGCTTCGCCCGGTGTCCGATATCGCTGCCGCGCTCGACGACCTCCCTCGCCCCGACCGACCGGGCTCGCGTCCCGCAGGTTAGGCATTCGTCCCCTTACTTTTACTTTGAAGTCTATATTTCCTTCAGTACTTCCCGCATTTGTCTCCACCGCCGTCGGGCATAGTTAGGTTGAGTGACGTTAGGGTACGGGATTTGGATCGTGGATCCGGCCATCGGGTTGACGATTGAGCTCACCCTCCCGACGATCCGAGGCTGCTCTCTCCCCTGCGTCGACGGCCCTGGGAGGATTTCCGCTCCATCCTACTCGGCGTACCCCAGGAACGCCGTGACGACGTGCCAGAAGGTTGACTGCTTGCGGGGATCTTAGATATCATTGCATCATTTAGAGCACGTAGATCACCCCATCCATAGCTCCCCTTAGAGGATATTAGCGCCGGACCGATTCACCCCTTCGGTCCTGCATCACTTGGTTTATTTGATAACTTTACAAGGTAGTCTTTATAAAAAATGGCATCTCAACTCGATACAATATTTTGTAATCTCAGATTCCAAAGCCGATAGCCCTTCACTTCCAAATGTGCTTCTTGGAGATTTGATCAAGCTTTGATCTCTCATTAGTTGGTGTTCGAATATAACATGGGCATCCAAGTATGCAAAATATGGAATAATCGATACATTTTGTAGTCCACGCCTCTTCAGCTACCTTCTTACGAAGAGTAGATTTTGGCGATCTATTAATATCGTAAACTGCCATCTAAACTATCTTTGCCCCAAAGTCCTTGGGAAATTTTGAATTCAAATGCTGATCCCATGGTGCGGTTAGTTTGCTCTGCAATTCCATTTTGTTGGAGGGGTCTTCGAAAGTAAGTCGATGATGGATGCCATGCTTCGCAAAGAATTGATCAAATTTAGAATTCTTAGATTTCATACCATTTCAAGTACACAAAACCTTGATCTTCCTCCTTGTCTGGTTCTCCACCCTAGAAATCATCAACAAGGCTTAGAAAATATCGAGCATCATCTTTGCTCATCCCACCAACGAGCCCCAGAAATCAACATGAATATAATCCACGACATTGCTTTGTCATGATTAGTAGTTAAACACAAGTTTGATAAATTAGCATATAGCTTTATTAATGTTATGAAATAATTTGAAGTTTAGTCAAAATATTTAGATGAAGGTGTGTGTTCATGATTGTAGGAATTGACTGCTCAAGTAGCTATCCACATTGACATTAAAACTTGGAGATCTTGAAGAATTTATATTTTATTTGTTTTGACCAATTTTAAAATTAATTAAGAATAGTGAATTAACCAATTAGTTACTCAATGTTTTAGATTATTTAATCAATGTCAATTTTATTTTCTTTGATTTCAATTCTAATTTAAATTTAATTTAATTTTATATTTTATTTTCTATCTGAATTTAAAAGTTATTTTCAAAATCTAATGATAACTTTTTGCATTCCTTTTTGTACCAAAATAGATAAAATAATAAAGAAGAAAATAAATATTTCTAAAACCGAATTACTTATGATGCTCTTTCACTATATACATGCATGTTTTCTTGAAAAGGTTTCTCTAGTAGAAATGCTCTCTTGCAACTGAATGCTCTCTCTTAGCAATGAACTTGCAAAATCTATTTCAAATTTTTTGGCTCTCCTCCTTGAGAGCGGTCAGTCGTCTATCTCAATATGGGCAAGGCATGATTCAATCCAAAACCACTTCAACAAGAAACTGGCTAGATTTTGGTTTGTTTTTCTTTTTATTTCCTTATTGAATTTGATTTCGAACTGTAAATCATTTAATTGAATTTTAATTTTCAATTTTTGAAACTATAAGTTCTTGTTTTCATCTGTTCATTTGAATTATTGTTGTGTTTTTCCTTAGATAAGCTTATAAAATAAATTGAATCCTAAAGTTGGGATAGATAAATGAAAGTAAAACCCCAACTAACCTGAAATCACCAAGATAATGATCTAGTTAATGATTGGATCAAAGGATTCTTATTTCAGAATCTCTTGAAGAAAGTTTGGCATTCAATTAATAAGGTCTCCCTAGTTTCTAGTCAAAATTTTGATTTTTGAGCTCAATTTTTTTAATTTTGGATTGATTAAAACTTTAAAGAAGGGTATTTGCGCCTTGGAGAGAAATATTAAGTAGGTAATAAAGGCTTGATTAAGTTGCGATTCTCTGATATTCTTAAGTGAAGATTGATGGCTATGATGGTGCAGTTGCCTACACCTCTAAAGAAGAAGTGATTTCTTTAAATGATATCAATTAATTCATGATTGTTTATTCTAGGGTTCGGGATGTCACACATTGAAATAGGGTCTAACAAGTGATCTTAGTCATCGATGTTCATGTGGTAGAGATATGCGGCTCAGATTTTTCCTTCGCCATGTCATGGAGGTTGGCCGCTTCTTTCTCCATAGAGATGGGATATTGCCACACACCCTTAAGAATTTAAGGGATGATGGAATGCTTTTAGAAAAAACTGACCCATCGAATGTCTCTTTGGTTGCCTTATCACATACAGATAAAAGATAGACTTATAGATACCAACTTGTAAGAGTCAAAGGATAGAGACTCTCTTTGCAAATGGGTGAATCTAACAAGACATCGCTTTGGAACCAAGCCAGTTAGTGTCATTTTGGTAGTTTGAATCCATCATTCTGGGTCAATTGGGATTGCCTCATTCACTAATCCAAGGCAGTTGAATGGATGATTAGGACTTGTATGCGGTGTCAAGTAGGCACCACATGCATCAGACCACATTAGCGTACACGCCCCCCTGCTCCAAAAGTGCGTCCTAGATCTTCAAATAATTCCAAAAAAATAATAATTTTGTTTAAAAATCATATAAACTAAATCTTAGTGAAATTATCAATCTCTCAAATCTAAGTTAAAAAAATTCTCAACTCTCAATGTTTTGAATGAAAAATTTGACAATAGATAGAATTTACAAATTTTGAATTACCATGTCATTTTCTAAGTGAAAAATAAAGTTAGAAGAAATTGGAAAGTTAAATGCCAAAAGATGGAATAGGAGCATATATATATGGCAGTGGGACGTTAAGTAATCTTCAATATGTGAGTTTTGTCTGTACCATGTTCTTGCTTGGGATAGTTCTATTTACAAAAGGAATGATTCTTGGATAGTGGGTGTTCAATGGTCGAATAGGTATTTTTTAATTTATCACCATGATGGCCAATCAGGTTGAATCGGAACAATTCAACTCATGATTGCCGACTCGCTGAAAATATCTGCCAATCGACATTGATCGAAATGGTGCGGAATACTAGAAGAAGCGTGCATGCATCATAGAATGGTGCAATTCACCGGTGCATGAAAGCAACGGTGAGCGAGGATGCTGTGGGCGGAATCCGATGAGAGAATGAAAGAGCCGGGGCTGCCGCTGTTGCCGGTGGAAGAAAACAATGGTGAGAAGGGATGCCACTGTCGTCGACGGAGGAAGCCACTGGAGAGCACAGCTGCTGTAGCGGACAGCGAGAGAGATAGAAAGACAGAGAGGGAGAGATATACTTATCCGACGACTCAGGTTAATATGTGGGAGATGAATTTCTTCCCCCCATTTCACGTGCGCATAGCACATAAATCGGGGGGGTCCTGCGTGAATAGTATGCACGCGCTGTGACACATGAAAATCGCTGATTTTCATGCCCCACAGCGCGCACTCGGCAGGATAGTGAGGCAGAAAAATAGGAGGTTATTTTCTTTGTTTTTTTCTTCTTTCTACCCTATAAATAGGGACACTAGCATCCCTAAATGTATCTCTGTACCTTCGTTTCTTCCTCCAAAGAGTTATTGAGTGGTTTAGTGTTTTTTAGTAGAATTTCTCTCTTCTCATTCTTCTTCTTCTTCTTTTGAGTGGTTGAGTGCAGTTGTGAGTGTGCTCATCATCTTGAGAGGGTGCTTCTTGTTGAGATTTTGAGCAATAATCAAGAGAATTTTGATCAGTATATCAGACAAGAGCAAGGACGAAAGTCCCTTCAGCCCACCTTCTTTCCACTGCGGGAATAACCGACAGATTCCCTCTGAGGCATTCCCCTCCTTTTATAGACCAAGGAGGGGCCCAGGCCTTTTGTTTTATCACTTATGGGACAAAACCCACTCTCCACACCCAATAATCTCCCACTTGGATAAAGGATGTAAACAAAAACAAGAAAAAAAAAGAAAACATGAAATAGTTCACAATCTCCTTAGCATCATCATAGAGCTACCTCTGAAGACCAACTGATGTTACGCACAGCATCAGCTTGTCCATCACAACCATCTTGGTTAACATATCCGCAGGATTCTCAGACCCTCGAATCTTCTCTAGCGTCATCTCCCCGTCCTCTAGTAGACTTCGAATGAAGTGATACCTCAACTGGATATGCTTGGTCCTTGAATGAAACATGGGATTCTTTGCTAGATGAATAGCACTTTGGCTATCAGAGAACAACTTGTGCTCAACACAAGTCTTGCCCAACTCGACAAGGAAATTCTTCAACCAAAGCATCTCCTTACTAGCTTATGTGATTGCCACGTACTCCTCCTCCGTAGTTGACAAAGCGACTAACTTCTGCAATTGTGACACCCAGCTCACTGCAGTGCCACCAAAGGTGTAGATGTACCCGGTTGTGCTCCTCCGAGTATCAACGTCACCTCCAAGATCTGAATTGACATATCCTTGAATATTCAATTCACCTCTCCCAAAGCAGAGAGACATACCTGACGTTCCCCTCAAGTAACGCAAAATCCAGTGCACTGCCTCCTAGTGCTCTCGCCCTGGATTTGCCATGAAACGACTGACTACTCCCATTGCCTGAGCTATGTCAGGTCGTGTCCCTACCATAGCATACATCAGACTTCCAATAGCAGATGCGTATGAAACATTTTCCATATCCTTCCTCTCCTCCTCGGTTTTGGGAGAATGCTCACTTGATAGCTTGAAGTGAGCCGCTAATGGAGTCTTTACCGGCTTTGCATTTTGCATATTGAACCTGCAAAGCACCTTCTCAATGTATTGCTCTTGGGACAATTTTAGAACGCGAGCCTTCCTGTCCCGCAATATTCTCATCCCAAGAATTTGCTTGGCAGCTCCCAAATCCTTCATGGCAAATTCCTTTGCCAAAAGACTCCTTTAGATTCTGGATCTTCTTCATGCTGGCGCCTGAAATCAACATATCATCTACATTGAGAAGTAAGATAGTACAGCTACCCTGGAACTTCTTTAGGTAGCAGCAGTGGTCCATCTTGGATCTTGAAAATCTGTTAGCAATCATAAATGCGTCAAAGCGCTTATACCACTGCCTTGGTGCTTGCTTCAACCCATACAAACTTCTCTTCAACTTGCATACAAGGTCTTTCTTCTCGCGAGAAAGGAACCCTTCAGGCTGAACCATGTAGATATCCTCCTCCAACTCACCTTGGAGAAAAGTTCTGTCTTCACATCAAGCTGCTCTAGATGAAGATCTTCTGCAGCAACAATGCTCAACACCAACCTCACTGATGAACTAAAACTCGGTTGATTATATCGTTGTTGTGTATTCTAATTTATGCAATACATTTATAATTCCTCACTTAGGACAGTAGTAAGCAAGGGTCGATCCTGAGGGAATCTAGGTAATGAGGGTTGAGACGAAAGTAGAAGAAGGGATGAATTCCTATAGTGGAGGATATTAGAAGTTAGAAGGTGAATTATATAGAGGTAATGGATGTAATTGGTGAGATTATATTTCTGTAGTACTAATTAGAGGAAAAGAGATTAGAATTGGAAGGGTAGAGATTGATTGAAGGTGAGAAAAGAGAAATGAAGGGGAGATAGGAGAGGTGAAATCGTATGGATATAGATGATATGGTTTAGGTATGATTTGTGAAGCAAATGCAATAACCTACAATTATAATAGAAGAAAAGGTCCTACATTATCCATGGAAAAGGCTTACAAGAGAATCCCTCCTCAGAATCTTCCCAGAAACCCCGTGTTGGTGACAATCCTAGGCTTGGTGGTGCTTGATTTGCTACGACGATGATCTCCTCTTGATCTCCTTCTTCAAAACAAACTTAAGCATCCGATGATGCCTAGCTTGGGCCTAAGCTTCTCCCCCTTTCCTGCTGGTGACCTGGTGTCAAGAGAGAGCCAAAAGACAAAAGAATTCGGAGTGGAGGAGGAGAACTTTTATGAGTTAGGGCTTCCTCCCAATCCGACAGTCGAGATTGATTTTCGAGAATTTCGGAAGTCCAACAGAAATCTCAACCGTATAGATGGAAAGAGCACGATGAGATGAGCCCGTCATCAAAATTTCAGCCCAATCGGACGGTCAGATTAGGAGATATCAATGTTTCTTCCCCGATCATTTCTGGCCGTTGATTCGGTGATCGCTTGTGTCAGCAGCCCTAAATCAGAGGGCTTCCGTGATCATGCCACGTCGTCATCCTCCGGCCATCGGATTTCCGCCACGTCACGTAAAAGGTAACCAAGTTTTAGATAAATCCAAAAGAAGGTAAGTGAAAGGAATCTGCCGCGATTCACTTTCGCCGCAGTTTCCTTATTTAGCGCGAATAAGAGAGCGCCTGATGCAGGACCGACGGGGGTGAATCGGTCCGGCGCTAATATCCTCTAAGGGGAGCTATGGATGGGGTGAACTACGTGCTCTAAATGATGCGATGATATGTAAGATCTCCGCAAGCAGCCAACCTTCCGGCACGTCGTCACAGCGCTCCTGGGGTACGCCGAGTAGGATGGAGCAGGAGTCCTCCCGGATCCGTCGATGCAGGGGGAGAGAAAAGCCTCGGGTCGTCGGGAAAGCTCGATCGTCAACCCGGCGACCGGATCCACGATCCCAATCCCGTACCCTGTCGTCACTCAGCCTAACTAGGTCCGAGGGCGGTGGAGACAAGTGCGGGAAGTACTGAAGGAAATATAGACTTCAAAGTAAGAGAAAGGGGGGGACGAATGCCTAACCTGCGGGGCGCGAGCCCGGTCGGTCGGGGCGAGGGAGGTCGTCGGGCGCGACAGCGAGGTCGGACGCCGGGCGAGTCGGCGGGGAGCGAGGAGAGCGATCGGCGTGGGGGCGGAGCGATGATGAGTCGGGGCGAGCCGGACGGGCGCAGCGAACACAGGTAGGCGGGAGGCGGCGCCCTGGGCCGGTTCGGGGCGGTCTGGACCGGTTCAGGGCGGTCTGGGCCGGTCGAGACCGGACTGAGCCGCTCTCGGGGCTGGCTCGAGCCGTCCGGGGCCGGCTTCGAGCGGTCTGGACCCGGCTCTGGGACAGCTGGGCGGCCCGAGCGGTCCGGCGGCGAGACTCGGGCCGGTCGGGGCCGGCTTGGACCGGTTCAGGCCTGGGAGCGATCTGGGCCGGCCGGGCTGGGTCTGTCTGGGTGGCCTGGCCTGGTCAGGGCGGTTCGGACCGGCTCAGGCTGGCTCGGGCCGGTCCTGGGCGATCCGGGTGAACCGGGCGAACCGGGGTGGCCGATTCCCGCTGAGTCGGCTCAGCGGGAATCGTCCATTCTCGTCTTCGTGGGTTAGGGTTTCGTTGCAGAGGGTAGGGCGGCGCACGGCGAGGGGGGCTTCGTGGCGGCGATTCCGGAGCGGATAAGGGTTCGCCGGGCGGCGGAATGGGGGGAGAAGGCAGGGGCGACGACCCTCGTGGCGGATTGGTGCACGGAGCTTGACGGGGAGAGCTGGAGGCGAGCGGACGGCGGCGGGACTAGTAGTCGGGCGTGGCGTCGGCGGCAGCAGGTCGTGAAGGCGGCGGCGGCGCCGGGCGCGGCGGCGGCGAGGTGCGGCGGCGGCGTTCCGGACCTTGGAGGTCGACGGAGAAGGCGGTTTGGCGCGGCGGCGATGGCGGCGGCCTTGGGCGGCGGTGGTGGCGGCGGCCGGGATCGGCGCGCGGCGGGAGTGCGGCGGCGGCGCGGACCTCTCGCGGCGGCTACAACGGCGGCTTGGAGCGGCGGCAATGGCGGCGCGTGGAGAGGATCCGGAGTTAGGGCAAGAGGTGGCGGCGGAGGCGGCGGCGCGGCGCGGCAACCGGGTGCGGCGGCGGCGGCGGCGCCAACTGGTGCGGCGGCGCGTCGGCGGTAGGACCTCTTCCCTAACTTTCCTTGAGCAGCCACTCGAGAGGAAGACTCTTCTTTTCTCAAATGACGGCTAGGGTTTGTGGGGGGTCCCTTCCCCTCTTATAGAGCCCTTGGCGGGCCAAGAGAGGAAAGGGGCCCACTTGAGGCCCACAACCCACACCCATACTCATAGAAATAGAATAAAAAGGTTCACAAAGGGAAAGGGCCTTAGGCTAGGGTCCCAGAAACAAGGGAAACCCACCCAAAGGCCTAAAGAGAGAGAGAGACATGCAAAGGCCCGCTTAAAACACGTGCGGGCTAAATAAAGTCATAATAAAATAGAAAACGAAAAAGATAGCTCCACGCGCGCGAGCTCGTGGCGAGAAGAGGGTCTCACTTGGTGTAGTGAAACTCGGGATCCTTCGTCTTCGCACGTCGAGGGGCTGGACGCGCGTAGGTGTCGGCTCCACCGGCGCTGTAGTGTCATGCCTTGGTGGCGACGGGGGTCGTACGCCACCAATCCTCCCGGGGTCGGAAGAACTCGACTCCGTCGAGTTAGCGGGTGTGTCGGGCAGCGGTTCGAGCAGGTCTGGTCGTAGGCGTGCCAAGTCGCCCTCCGTGATCCATGCGTCATCCTCTGCCGGGCGTCCCTGCCAACGCACGAAGAACCTCCGCGAAGCACCATCCCCTGTGAAGTCAATTATCTCCTGCAGTACCTCCTCTACCTGCTCATGCCAATCGGGTGGTAGTACCGGGGGAGTGGACTGCGGGGCAAACTCGCTCTCTGAGAAGGGGCCTGGGTCGGAAGCCTGATCATGAGGTGGTAGAGCTGAATAAGTGGCCAAGTCCGCCACGTTGAAGGTCGAGCTGATTCACCACGAGGGAGGAATGCCGACGACGTAGGCGTTCTCGCCCACGCGAGACAAGACCCAGAACGGGCCCGCGCTACGAGCATGAAGCTTCGTAGCCGTGCCTGGAGAGTATCTCTCAGGTCTCAACTGAACCATCACCTGGTCACCCACCTCGAAACTCCTGTGACGACGGTGCAAGTCGGCAGCCTGCTTGTATGCTGCATTCTGCTGAGTGATCCTATCATGAATGTATGCATGCAACTCACTCACATGCTGGGCAAATGCAACGCCATCCTCTGAGGCTCTAATGTGGGGGTCTACTGGTACTAGATCTAGAGGTTTGCGGGGTACTAAGCCATGGGCAACCTCGAACGGGCTCATGCCAGTGGTGCGGTTCGCCGAGGCGTTATACGCAAACTCGGCACGTGGGATAACTAGATCCAAGGTGGTGAGGTTATCCCCCACCAAGGATCGGAGCAAGTTTCCTAAACTCCGATTGACGACCTCCGTCTGGCGCGTCTGGTCGAGGGTGGTACGCCGTCGAGAACTTTTAGCTTGGTCCCCCAACATGCTCCACGGCGTTCGCCGAAGTGGCTCGTGAAGCGGACATCGCGATCCGAGACGATGGACTTGGGCAGCCCATGCAAGCGAACTATCTCCCGGAAGCTACAAGCTGGGCCACTCTCGTGGCATCAGCTGTCTTCGAACATGGCACAAAAATGGGCCATCTTCGAAAAGCGGTCCACTACCACCATGATGGAATCATGGTGACGAACCGTGCGAGGCAGTCCCGAGCACAAAGTCCCATGCTCACGTCGTCCCCATGGCCGCGTTTGGACGGAAGCGGTGTGTAGAGGCCAGCATTCTTCTTGACCCCGCTTAGCGAAGCGCACACCTGCACCGAGCGGCGATGTTCCCGACATCGCGCTTCGGACTCGGCCAATAGAACTGCTGTTCTCTGCCGTAGTCGTCTTGTCTCGGCGAAATGGCGAGCAAGACCTCCGAATGGCACTCCCAAGTGAGATGATCCCGGAGCGATGTGCGAGAACGCACAACCTATTCCCTGAAGAATAGGTAACCCTCTGTCCGGAGGTAGTCACGGTGCTCCCGAGCTGGGGCCAAGCTCGAGGGCATGGACAATGGGGCCGAAGTCGGGGCACGTCGAATATGAGTCCTTTACGGACTCGAGACCCGAACCCTGCACTCTCACCAAAGTGAGGAGATGCGCCCGGCGACTCAACGCATCTGCGACCACATTATCCTTGCCCTTCTTGTGGCGGATGACGAACGTGTAATCCTGCGAGATACTCCACCCAACGTGCGTTTTTCGTCGCTGAGCTCAGCTGCGGTGGAGATACTTTAGGGCCTCATGGTCGAGAAAGAGCACGAACTCCTTGGACAGGAGATAGTGGCGCCCGGTGTCGCAAAGCCTGAATGATGGCATAGAACTCCTTATCGTACGTAGAGTACCGGAGCCCGACGTCATTCGGCTTCTCGCTGAAGAACTCCACGGGGTGACCATCCCTGGCTCGGGACACCCCCGATGCCTACGCCGGAGCGTCGCAAGCGACCTCAAACACCTTCCCGAAGTCGGGTAACCGTAGGACCGGTGCTGGGTCATCAAGGCCTTCAATCGTCGAAGGCCAGCTCGCACGCATCAGTCCACTGGAATGTATCCCAGCCTGAGGCAGTCCGTGATCGGTGCCGTCACGAGAACTAAAGTTACGGGACGAATCGACGATAGAACGTCGCTGATCCAATGAAGCTCCGAATGTCGTGGATGGTGGAAGGTCGCGGCCACGACGTAATGGCTCGCACCTTCTCCGGGTCGGCGGACACGCCAAGAGGCTGACACGATGAATCCTAGAAAAGGAAACCTCGGTCGTGAAGAAGTAGCACTTCTTGGGGTGAGCGTAAAAGCTTCTCCCGTCGAAGTGCATCGCAGACCTCGCGGAGATGGTGGAGGTGGTCCTCTCGACTAGCGGCTGTAGATAAGTATGTCGTCGAAGTAGACGACGACAAATTTGTCAATGAATGGGCGCAAGACCTCATTCATCGACCGCTGGAACGTACTAGGCGCGTTCGAGAGACCAGAACGGCATCACTCGTCACTCATATAGACCATCCTTTATCTTAAAGGCGGTCTTCCACTCATCTCAGGGCGAATCCACATCTGATGGTATCCGCTTCTCAAATCAATCTTTGAGAAGACCACGGATCCTGCCATCATGTCGAATAAGTCCCGGGCGCGAGACTCGGAAAACGGTACTTGACCGTAATCACGTTGATAGCACGGCTATCACAACACATGCGCCAGTACCATCCTTCTTTGGCGCAAGAAGAGGCGAGATGCCGCGCAGGGCTAAGGCTCTCTGAATGAGACCCTTCGCCAACAGCTCCTGAACCTGTCGCCACAGCTCCTCGTAGCGTGCGGGCTCCATCTGGTAGTAGGGCAGGTTCGGGAGGGAAGCTCCCGACACGAGATCGATCGTGTGCTGGATATGGCGCATCGGCGGCAACTCGCCGGGCAGGTCCTCCGGGAATACGTCTTCGAACTCCGCTAGGATCGGCTCAGCCTCGGGGGAATGCGTAGGTGGGTCGGCTCCGGTGGGGACGTCGAGAGCTAAGGCAAAGCAGACCGGGGTGTCTGCGAGCTCGTCCCGGATAATCCGCTGGAACTTCGGACCTCGAACCACCATAAGTCCAACTCGCGGAGGCGGTAGGCGCCGAGCAAGTGGCCGGGCGGTGTAGGGGACCCACACAACTCTACGGCCACGGTGCATGAAGGTGCAAGTGTTTGCTCTTCCTGCCAGCTGGACGTCGTGGTCGTATAACCACGGTCGCCCAAGTATGATGCTCCCGATTTTCATCGGGATAACATCACAAAGCACTATATCGTCATAAGTGCTGATCCGCAAAGGCACCCTACTCGGAGTCTCACAGGGAAGAGACGTAGCATCGATCCAAGACACATCGTAGGGTGTCGAGTGCGGGAGTGAGTCGATAGCCCAAGCCGTGGAATCATCGTGTACGATACGGCGTTGACGCAACTGCCGCTATCGACTATCAACTTGCACACTTGCCCATTGATCTTCACATAAGTGTAGAAGATCGACGTGCGAAGTGCGCAATCGGCTACCGGATCAGGGGTCGATGACGAGGTACCGGCCAGATCCACCGTCGGGGAGGAGGCGCCGGGTGTCGACGTGGGTGCGGCGCGGGTCCTCGCGGATGGGGGTCGGGCTCCGGAGATCGTGTCCGGGGAGGGCTGGGGCCCTGGAGTGCCACTGCTGGGGCTCGGCACGGCAATACTGACTACCGGGGATCCGTGAGGTGCCGAGGGGGCGTGGGAGGATGTAGCACGGGCGATCCTGATGTAGCCAAGGACGTCCGAATCCAGGCAATCCTCCTCTAGTCCGTCGGCAGCAATGTAGACGTCCTCACCTGAAACGTCGTCGCCTCTCGTAGGATCCGAGGGAGACCGAGTCAGCGGGCCGTCGCGGCTGGGCGTCGGCACGACGACACTGGCTACCGGAGCCTCCTGGTGTGCCGTCGGGAGCTGAGAGGAAAACGTAGGAGTGATCTCTATGGTGCCAATGACGTCGGGATCCAAGCACTCCTCCTCTAGCCCATCGTCAGCGACGTAGACGTCGTCCCCTACGACATCATCACCTACCGGGTAGTCTGGGGCGTCGTCTTCTAACCCGATGAGCAGATTCGAAGACGGGCACTGGCTGGCCCGATGTCCCTTACCCTGGCACTTGAAACAAGTGATGGGCGGAGGGGCAACGGCGGTCGAACGGAGGGACGAGTCCGTCGTCACGGCTCGGGGAGCTGGGGCTGACCCCACTGAAGTGGGCGGGACAGTCCGACTGTTCCCGCCAGTAGGTCGAGGCTGGGATGGGGTGGTAGCCGTCGTGGAGCGGGTGAATGGGGCCCGGGTGGTCTGAGGGGTCGTCGTCACCGGGGCGTCGTCTCCAGGCCTCTCCATATGCTCCACAATGCGGTAGGCCTCGTCAACTTCGGAAGGACAGCTCTTAAGCACCTCATTCCGAAGACGGGTGGTCAGGCCGTGTGTGAAGAGGCCAATGACGATGCGTGGATCCTCCACAAATCAACACCTCATCCGACACTCCTCAAAAGTCTGTATATAATCCCGCACAGGTGACTTGCCCTGTCGAAGGTCAAGCCACGATAGGAAGATTGTCGCCTCGTACTGCCGCGGAACATACTTGTTCCGCAGCTTCTGAACCATCTCGGCCCAGGTAGTGATCGGGAGCCCTCGCCTCTCGGCGGCTAGATACTCATTCTCCCAGAAGATCTTGGCCTGTCCGCCAAGTCTCATCTCTGCGTACTCAACGCAGAGGTCGGTGTCCATACGGTACCAGCGAAAATAGGAGTTCATGCTGTACTCCCAATCAATGAAGTCGTTGGGTTCTCGAGAACCATCAAAGACAGGGACCTCAACCCTCACGCTCTTCTGCATCCGAATGCGATGATCCTCTCGACGACGATCGGGGTCATCACGTCGGTCGTGGAAATCTCGATCGTCATGATGATGTCGTGGCGGACTGGGGTAATGCCGGTGGTCATCCTCCCGATCATAGGGGTCGGCGTAGTCCGGGCGCGGTGGTGCGCGCTGGGGAATATCACGATCATGGCGGGAATACTCCGGTCGGGGATCGTAGTCTCCGCGACGACGCAAGTCTCCTCGAGCGCCGGTGGTGTACTCGCCATCGTGATAATAATCACTGGGCCGGGGTGGATCGACTCGGCGGTCGGGATACCCATGATCCTGAGCTCTGTATGCGGAGACCACTGGTCCGCGATCACCTCGATAATCACAGCGATCATCGTAGGGGCGGGCACCTCTCAGGCCTGACTCGTCCGGGCGGTAGTCCCTCGAGGGACCACCCTGAGTCGGGCGATCGTCATATCGCCTGTCTGGATGTGGAGCCGGCACGTAGGGGCCCCTCCGTGGGCTGGGTCGTCGATCCAACTCGTCGAGCACTCGAACATCGCCCGTGGGGCGCTCAGGTCCAAGCGGGTGTCGCTGCGGGGCCATGCGGCTCGAAGTGGATGGGATCGGGACTCCCATCTGGCTCTAGTACGGCACTCACCGTGCGGTGAAGATCTGCCGTGGGGAGGTAGGGATCGCCTACGGAAGGCGATCGAGGTCGGTCACGTCCCCGCGTCGAGGCTGGGCTGGTAGAAGGCCGATCGCTCGGTAGTCATAGCCAGGGGCCTTCCCGGGAGCGCTGTCGTCGTGATCGAGCGAAGGGAGAGTGAGCACGTGTAGATCGTCCATCGGACGAGTGAGGGAGCTAGGTAGGTCCGGCCTCGGAGAGGACGGACCGCCTAACCCGTGCGAATCGGGAGGCGGAGGAGGAAGGCGAACACCTTCCATCCCGCCGTCGGGCATCGGAATGCCCGCGGGACCCCGAGGATTCCGTGGTGGGGATAAAGATCCCTCTCGAACCGCGGCTCTGGCGGAGCGCGTCTCGACAACCATGGCTAGTACCCGGCTATAGGAAGAGGGGCTATCCCTAGTGTGATGTATGATGAGTGATGGATAATCTAACTAACTATATGAATGAATGATACTAAGTGCGGAATATGAAATGGAACAGAGGCGGCGAGCGCAGTCGAGCGACCACAGCCTGTGCTCTGATACCAAGATTGATGCAGGACCGACGGGGGTGAATCGGTCCGGCGCTAATATCCTCTAAGGGGAGCTATGGATTGGGTGAACTACGTGCTCTAAATGATGCGATGATATCTAAGATCTCCGCAAGCAGCCAACCTTCCGGCACTTCGTCACAGCGCTCCTGGGGTACGCCGAGTAGGATGGAGCAGGAGTCCTCCCGGATCCGTCGATGCAGGGGGAGAGAAAAGCCTCGGGTCGTCGGGAAAGCTCGATCGTCAACCCGGCGACCGGATCCACGATCCCAATCCCGTACCCTGTCGTCACTCAGCCTAACTAGGTCCGAGGGCGGTGGAGACAAGTGCGGGAAGTACTGAAGGAAATATAGACTTCAAAGTAAGAGAAAGGGGGGACGACTGCCTAACTGCGGGGCGCGAGCCCGGGCTCGGTCGGGCGAGGAGCTCGTCGGGCGCGGCAGCCGGAGTCGGACGCCGGGCGAGTCGGCGGGGAGCGCGGGAGCGATCGGGCGTGGGGGCGGGCGATGATGAGTCGGGGCGAGCCGGACGGGCGCAGCGAACACGAGGTAGGCGGGGAGGCGGCGCCCGGGCGGTTCGGGCGGTCCCGGGACCCGGTTCGAGCGTCTGGGCAGGCTGGCCCGGGACTGGCCGAGACGTTACAGGCCGGGCTCGAGCCGTCTCAGGCCCGGGTTCGAGCGGTCTGGACCGGCTCTGGACCGGCTGGGCGGCCCAGGCGGTCTGGGCCGGGCGGAATCGGGCCGGTCTGGGCCGGCTTGGACCGGGTCAGGCCTGGGAGCGATCTGGGCCGGCCGGGCTGGGTCTGTCTGGGTGGCCTGGCCTGGTCAGGGCGGTTCGGACCGGCTCGGGCTGGCTCGGGCCGGTCCTGGGCGATCCGGGTGAACCGGGCGAACCGGGGTGGCCGATTCCCGCTGAGTCGGCTCAGCGGGAATCGTCCATTCTCGTCTTCGTGGGTTAGGGTTTCGTTGCAGAGGCTAGGGCGGCCCACGGCGAGGGGGCTTCGTGGCGCGATCGGAGCGGATGAGGGTTCGCCGGGCGGCAATGGGGAGAAGGCGGGGCGACGACCCTCGTGGCGGATTCGTGCGCGGAGCTTGATGGGGAGCTGGAGGCGAGCGGACGGCGAGCGGGACTAGTAGTCGGGCGTGGCGTCGACGCGCAGCGAGTCGTGAGGCGGCGGCGGCGTGTCACGCCGGCGCGCGCGCGGCGGCGGTGAGGTGCGGCGCGGCGTTCGGACCTTGGAGGTCGACGAGAGAAGGCGGTTTGCGCGGCGGCGGCCTTGGGCGGCGGTGGTGGCCGCGGCTAGGATCGGCGGCGGCGCAGTGCAGCTGGGTGCGGCGGCGGCGGACCTCTGCGGCGGCTACAACAGCGGCTTGGAGGGGCGGCAATGGCGGCGGCGTGGAGAGGATCCGGAGTTAGGGCAAGAGGTGGCGGCGGCGGCGGCGGCGGCACAACTGGTGCGGCGGCGGCGGCGGCGTCGGCGGTAGGACCTCTTCCCTAACTTTCCTTGAGCAGCCACTCGAGAGGAAGACTCTTCTTTTCTCAAATGACGGCTAGGGTTTGTGGGGGGGTCCCTTCCCCTCTTATAGAGCCCTTGGCGGGCCAAGAGAGGAAAGGGCCTACTTGAGGCCCACAACCCACACCCATACTCATAGAAATAGAATAAAAGGTTCACAAAAGGGAAAGGGCCTTAGGCTAGGGTCCCGAAACAAAGGGAAACCCACCCAAAGGCCTAAAGAGAGAGAGAGAGACATGCAAAGGCCCGCTTAAACACGTGCGGGCTAAATAAAGTCATAATAAAATAGAAAACGGAAAAGATAGCTCCACGCGCGCGAGCTCGTGGCGAGAAGAGGGTCTCACTTGGTGTAGTGAAACTCGGGATCCTTCGTCTTCGCCTGTCGAGGGGGCTGGACGCGCGTAGGTGTCGGCTCCACCGGCGCCGTAGTGTCATGCCTTGGTGGCGACGGGGGTCGTACGCCACCAGCGCCACATCGCTCTCTTATTCCCGCTTCGCAGTCAACGATGACGGCGTGCCTCGCAGGTAAGCAAAAGTTCTTTAATATTTTATTAAAAAAAACCGTTACGCAAAAAACGACAAAAAAAACTAAGTAGATAAAACGACAAAACAAACGCTCTCCAATTAAATCAGACGCGTGAGTAGGGACTCGCCACATCACCTGAAGGGTAAGAATTAAAAATGGCAGAGCGGCGATTCAACAAAACGACGAAACAGGTGTACAAAACGACAAACGAGAAGCGCTAAACGACGAAAAAAAAACAAGGGAAGAGAACTACGGCGAATGAGAGAGCTCCACGTCGCTCTCTCATTCCTCACTACCGTCAAAAATGACGGCGACCGTCCACGTCATCTACACGGTGAGTAAACGACAAAACTAACTATCATAATGATGGTAAAATAATAGTTAAACTAAATTAAAACCGTAGCTTTTTTTTTCTGACTTACCTTGTAGTTCCAACAATTGCAGATATGCCCCTGACGCTCATAAATAGACAATAAATGATTAGATTAATTAAACATATGCCCTCAAGATGCCCTAAAATTCATTTAAATCATTTCTAAAATTCTAAAATATATATTTTGCTTTCAAAATTCATTTCCTTGTCAGTTTATAATCAGAGAGAGATATTTAAATATTATAAAATCCAAGAAATACCATAAAAGCACTAATGAAGCAAAATTAAGCAATTTAATCATAATAACACATAAACATATTCCTTTTAAGCCAAATGTTTATGAAAATTCAGAGTTAAATGTCATAGATTTATGTGTTATCACTCACCGTAGTGAGCTTCACAACAGGTGAGAAGATCTACGTGTAGTCAACACCCTCACGCTGTTGAAATCCCTTCACAACTAGCCTTGCCTTGTACCGCTTGCTGCCATCGTGTTCTTGTTTAATGCGATACACCCATTTCTTGTGAAGCGCTTTCTTCCCCTTTGGTAGTGGCGTCAATTCCCAAGTATGATTCTTGTGCAGAGAGTCCATCTCCTCTTGCATTGCCAACTCCCACTTCAACGAATCTTCCATGTGCTTGGCTTCAACATATGACTCCGGCTTGCTCCCATCTGTCATCAAGATGTAATTCATATCAGAAGTATACTTGGCCGTAGGTCTGCGAGCTCGAGTGGATCTCTGTATCTCAATAATGAGAGTGGTGACTTCTGCTTCAACACTCACATCCTCGAGATTATCATCGACCTCACTAGTCAGATCTTCATCATTAATGTCTTTCATCTCAATAGGCTTCATACTAGCCTCTTGCTCTAACCTAGCAGCATCCTTGTCTTTATAGACAATGGTTTCATTGAACACAATGTTCTGACTCTACAGAATCTTTTGGTCTACATCATCCCAAAAACGATAACCAAATTCTTCATCGCCATATCCAATGAAGTAGTACTTCTTGGACTTTGCATCCAACTTATCCCTGCTATCAGAGTCAACAAGAACATAGCATAGACAACCAAATGTTCTGAGATATGAGAGATCTACCTTCCTCCCTGTCCAACACTCCTCGGGTAGCCGATGCTCAAGGGGTACTGAAGGTTCCCTGTTTATCAAATGGGCAGTAGTGTTAATGGCATTAGCCCAAAAAGATTTCGGCAAGCCAACATGCAGCCTCATACTCCTGGCTTGCTCATTCAAGGTTCGGTTCATCCGCTCCGCAACTCCGTTTTGCTGCGGTGTCTTAGGAACTGTCTTCTCCATACGAATCCCCTGCTCCGAACAGAAATTCTTGAATTCATGACTTACGTATTCACCGCCATTATCTGATCGCAAGCATTTGACTTTACAGCTTGACTCAAGCTCCACTTGACTCTTCCACTTCTTGAAGATCATGAACACGTCGGATTTATTCTTCATAAAATAAAGCCAAACCTTCCGAGTCGAGTCGTCCATAAATGTCACATAATACCTCGATCCACCATGTGAGGGGACATGCGCAGGCCCCCAGACGTCACTATGAACCAGTTCGAGCTTCTCCTTCTTCGACGTTCTTGCAGTCTTCGAGAAAGAAACTCTCGTCTGCTTGCCAAGAATGCAATCTTCACACTGGCTCATCTCTAGTGAAGTCAAACCATGAAGCATGCCACTCTGCAGCAGCATCTTCATTCCCTTCTCACTCATGTGACCCAGCCGTCGATGCCAAGTCATAGTGTCATTCTCTGATCCAACGAGAGTGATGCAGTCCTTGCTCAACGTTGTCTTGTAAAGAGTACCGCACTTCAACCCTTTCATAATCACCATGGCTCCTTTGGTAATTTTCCATGCACCATCCTGAAAGAGCACCGCATATCCTGAATCATGAAGCTGACCCACCGAGATCAAGTTTCTCTTGAGGCCAGGAACATACCTCACATCAGTCAGCTCGAGCGTCACATTACTTGTAGTCTTGATATGCATACGTCCCGCTCCTCAACAATGCAAAAGCCCATCATTAGCAAGATAAACTTTGCCCATATCCTTGGCCATAAAGTCACTAATCCACTCTTGATGAGGAGTTTAGTGATATGATGTAGCCGAATCAAGATACCAGCACTCATTTGGGATATCTACACTCATCACGAGCGCATCTTGCACTTCAGCTGCAGCATTAAAAGATTGTTCAATTTTATTCCCGTCTCCACCCTTCAATGATTTGCACTCTTTCTTCAATAACCCGTCTTTCCACAATGCAAGCACTTCGCGCCCTTAGTCTTGGACTTGCTTTTCCCCCTTGACTTCCCCCTAGCACCTCCTTGACTCCGGTCTTGAGTCCTTCCTCTTCCATTAGTGATAATGATGTAGGATATTTCTAAAGTGGATAATTATCCTACAAATTAGGGAGGACCTATGAATTGATATCAGTAGGAAGGAATGTATATAATTCACAGGATAATGAATAGGATATATTAGAATTATAAAATTAAGAGCAGTGATACTGGAGATGATTATGGAGATGAAATAAATAGTAGAGAAGAGGGAATGATTTAGTTAATGAGTAAGAGTGTTGAACATTATAGATTTTATAATGTGGAAGGAATTTAAGACTGATAATATGAAGAAGAGGTTTTAGAAGAGATAGCACTAGTGATTAATATATATATATAGATATATATATATTAGAGAATATAAAGATGGAATAAAGAATAAAGTGTCAGGATATAGAAAACATGGATGAGGGAAGGGATGATAAGAGCGAGGAAAGAGAAGATTTGGGTGAGAGTTTCCATGGATTCTTGATAAGTAAATGTGCACGCCAAATGACGCGCCGTCAGGGTGATACGGAGTCAACGATCTTTGACTTCAATCTTCATCTTCTCATGAATCACCATGATGTGCTCAGGGAAGGCAGCGACGGCGGTTCTCATCTGCTATGTAAGCGCTTTCATTGATATAGTCTTCACGTGGAGTCTGTCTTGATTCTGTGGGCTTTATTAATCTTCTTCGCTCAAGCTGTCTTTATTTTCCTTCGCTATAGAAATGGATAACAAGTGGAGGGGGGGGGGCTCCTCCTCATTGGAGCTTGTAGGAGTGGCTTCCTTAAGCTTCAACAGCTGTAGATGGTTGTGCTCCTTGAGGGTTAGTGAGGATGATTGCCGTAATCTTCTTCTTGATATCAGCTGTCTTCGTAGTAATCTTTGGCAATTAGGAGATTGGTCCTTGATGATTTGTCTCCCTTTTGAGATTGGCAGGTTCTTCCTTTTGGGTATGAACCTATAATTGCATGGTGTACACATGCAAGCATCTTGTCTTGAAGTAAAAATCCGTAGATATTCCTTTTATAGATGATAAGATATAGATCTCTCCTATGATTCTGACTAAGGGTGGTTTCAAAGAAATAAAGGGATGGAATTCAAAGAGGTTTCCTACTGATTTTCTTTTGAGATCATTAATTAAAATGATATAAGGTACCTATGATTTGGTGGATAAGGATTGGAAAATAGGGAACCTATATCAAAGGGTGAAAGAGTGGTTGACTTGGTCCACTCACGGAATTCTAGGTTTCTAAAGATAAGGATTACTTCTTTTGACCAAGTCAATCTTTGGATCAGTGTAAAATAAGAAGAGGAAGGAGGGAAGATAATTCCCTTAAGATCTACACTCTCTTTAATTATTTAGAGAGGTCTTCTCTATCCATTCAATGAATGGATAACTTTTCCAAACTCATGGATAAGGAGGAGGAGGAGGAGGATAGGTTCACTTAGAACGCTTGTGTTCATGTTTCAAAATAATTCTCCATCAGATAAGGGCAGAGCTTGAAGGTCCTTCTAGATCTTTTCGTTGGATATCCTCTATTAGAATCAAACCACGGATATCTGCCAGCTTCATCGTCTGATTTCTAGAAGAACTACTCACCGCCGTCACGGTAGCACTCCAGCTCTCAGGCAGGGAAGACAATAGAATTAGAGCCATGATCTCGTCATCAAAGTTGATCTCAACGGAGCTTAGCTGGCTTATAATTCCATTAAAATCATTTACGTGGTCGGCAAGTCTAGTACTGTCGACCATTTTTAAATTAAATAGGCGGCACATAAGATGTACCTTGTTGGATGCAGACGGCTTCTCATAGGTGTCAGCCAAGACTTTCATAATATCCGTTGTACTCGTGACATTCTTCACATTGAAAGCCATATTTTTCGTCAAAGTTAAAGGAACGAAGCCCAGAGCTTTTCTATCTAACAAGGCCCAATCTGTAGCGGATATAGCTTCAGGCTTTAAGCCTGTTAATGGTTGATAAAGGTTCTTCTAGTACAAGTAATCTTCCACTTGCATCTTCCAGTAACCAAAATCAAACCCATCGAATTTTTCGATTTGAGAACTTCCTTGACCGGCCATTGCTCTCACCCCTTCTTTTAAACAGGGCTCTCGTTGATGACAAGCCCAAGCTCGTTTTGTAAAGAACCTAAGCTCTGATACCAGTTGTTGAGATTTTGAGCAATAATCAAGAGAATTTTGATCAGTATATCAGACAAGAGCAAGGACGAAAGTCCCTTTAGCCCACCGTCTTTCAACAAAAGGCCAAAAGAGCAAGAATGGGTTTTGTCCCATCCGGGATAAAACAAAAGGCCTGGGCCCCTCCTTAGTCTATAAAAGGAGGGGAATGCCTCAGAGGGAATCTGTGGGTTATTCCCGCAGTGGAAAGACGGTGGGCTGAAGGGACTTTTGTCCTTGCTCTTGTCTGATATACTAATCAAAATTCTCTTGATTATTGCTCAAAATCTCAGCAACTGATCAGTATATCAGACATGACCCATGAAATGTCTCTTTGGTTGCCATGTCAAATACACATAAAAGATAGACTTATAGATACCAACTTGTAAGAGTCAAAGGAGAGAGACTCTCTATGCAAATGGGCCTATCTAACAAGACATCACACTTGACACAACCCAGTTAGTGTCGATTTGGTAGTTTGAATCCATCATTCTTGGTCAATTGGGACTGCCCCACCCACTAACCCAAGGCAGTTGAATGGATGATTAGAATTTTTATGTGGTACCAAATAGGCACCACGTGCATCACACCACATTAGCGTACATAGACCCCCCTCCTCCGAAAGT
>CM044111.1:2967318-2979178 GCA_024174645.1 Lemna minuta | reverse complement strand
CAGAGAAAGAGAACTAGTACCCAGCACTATAATCCTATTCTACCTCCTTCCTTGCTAGGCTTTAGAGGCTTAAACCTCTCTTAGAAGGAAACCCATTATTACACTCCCTTTAAGGATACAGCAATTTACCATACCACTAGAGGATGCGTCCACGCATACCAACTTTCACCAAATATGGCCCAAGGACAACCTGTAACACTTCCAGGAAAAAGGAAATTAGTCAAGCCATCTGAGAGAATAAGTTCAATTATGTTGGGGAGGATTACCGGAGAAAGAAATGTGACAGGAGCACATTTGATTACTTATAAAATTAGTGGAAATAAATTTGAGAAGACCTTACTAGATTCAGGGGCTAGTATCAATCTAATGCCTAAATCCATTTACGATAAGTTTAAACTCGAGACATTTTGATGGAGAATTATTTTGAAACATGAACACAAGGGTTCTAAGTGAACCTATCCTCCTCCTCCTCCTCACTTGATCTACCAACTTTGAAAAATTATCCATTCATTAAATGGATAAAGAAGACCTCTCTAAATAATTAAAAGAGAGTGTAGATCTTAAAGGGAACTATCTTCCCTCCTCTTCCTACTTTACACTGATCCAAAGATTGACTTGGTCAAAGAAGTTCAGCCTTATCCTTAGATAATTAGAATCCAATGAGTGGACCAAGTCCAACCACCTTTTACCTTTGATGTAGGAACCTTAATTTTCAAACCTTATCCTCTATATCATAGGAACCTTGTTTATTTATAAAGTAATGATCTCAAGAAGTCAATACGAACATCCTTGATTTCTAAATCCCTTCTTCCTTTGAATGCCACCCTTAGTTGGAGTGTTAATAGAGATCTATATCGTAATTACATAAAGAAAACATTATTTATTTTTCCTCCCTCAAGACAACATCAAGCAAGGACAAAGATCATCCACTTACAAAGATTCTCCATTATTCAAGGAGTTATGAAGATCAAGCACTTTTCGTCTTCAAAAAAAAATGAAGACAGATATATCTTGATAGTCATTTTGAAGAAAGTCAACATCAAAGAAGCCTGCATGATGATCCCAATTTGGGTTTTATGCTCCCGCATTTTGTTAAAAGATGGCCTTTTGAAAAGTCTGCTTACGGTCAAACAAGGAGAGATATCAGAAAGAGAGAAAAGAAAAGAAGCGATGTGGACTTCATTTCATTTCCTCTACCTATCTCTATTCTCTCCCGGATATCCTAACTGTTATGATCCAGCTCTAATTCCGCTTGTTATCGGCGTCATCGTCATCTACTGACCAAAACCGAGAGCTTCAAAGACAAGACGTTACATCAACCGAGTTATCCACGATCAGTGCCAACGATCAGCTCAGCAAGAATGAAGACAACGAAACGACGAACCGAATGAACACTTCCTCCCGAAGACCACAAATTCTTCTCAAAACAAACTTCTCGTGGTTATTTTCGTGAGACAAACGAGACAATGCAACAGAAATCACCTCAGTCTTTCTTCCTCGCTCCTCAAAGACCTCACTAAAAGCATCACCACGTACCATCGGCATGAGGTTCTCTCCAGCCGGCCAGGATGAATTCCCAACTACAGCTAGAGAGCGGAACTCCCAAATAGAATCCTCCAGATTCCCGGAGGCGCCGACTCGGGACGCTCGACGTGAAATACCTTCTTACCTTGCCGGTGGAACCTGACACAGAGTTAGGTTACGGCACGGTCCGCAGCGAGCAAAGACTCAACGAAGACTTCTCTCCCGCCGAGCTCACAATACGCGTTGTCAAATGAGAAATGACTCGTGCTTGGTTGCTGCTGATGACACCCACGATCTCCTCCAATTTGCTGTGATGAATGCATATCAAAGTCACAGGTTGTTCTTGATCTTCTACGGTACAAGCTTCCGTCGCGGATCAAATAATCGTCAACACAACAGACTTTGCTCGACGAGAAGAACAGCACGAACGCCTGGCGAATCCGCTAGTTGTTCACGAACAACAAGTCATTCCGACAAGAAATCGAGTCAACCCTGTTGACCCTATCTACTACAACGACGCCTAACTGTTCAAACTCAGCGGATCACTACTTATGAAGAATAATCATCATTACGACGGTCACAGTTGTTAAACTACCAGGGAAATCCTAACTTTCATGGCTTTCCTTGCTGACGTGTAATACCCGAAAAACCGTTCGCCGTCACGAAGAGACACCATGACTTCCTGACGCGAAACTTCCTTCTCGACGCACTTCTTCACGTCTAGTTGGTCCTCTCTCTCATTTCTCCTCTATAAAAGACACGATTGTAAGAAAGATCGGAAGTTGTTTATGAAAATTTGGTTACTATTGGGTCGTTTTACCCTTTTATGTTCATTGTGTTCGTCCTGTGTCTCCACCGTCCTCCCTTCCGCAAACCTCTCTCCGATTCTATCTTCCTTTCCCTTTCTCCCTCCCTTTCTGTCCGCCTTTCATCCACTTCAAGTCGGAAGCCTATCGAGGATATTCAGGATTGTTGGGTGATTTCGGAAGCATCGTCTTCGTCGTCGCAAGTCAGGTATCATCCTCCCTCGTTGACCGTGAATATAGTTCGCAGTCCTAAATCTAAAGTCCAACGTTCGATTCTCTGTCCTCTCTAATTCTCTCCCTGTCACCATATTATTTTCCGACGCCCTCTCATCCATTCCCGATCTCCTCTCATCTTACACCCCTCTCCCTATTTCCTAAATATAATATATATCATATATTTCCATTCCTTCTCTCTCTTTCGCAACCTCCTATTATTATCCTTTCTCTCTTCCCCATCCACTATCTCATATTATACAATTTAATAATATCACTCTTCCTCTAAATTATATTCACTATTATCTCATTATTATCATTCATTTATACTCCTATTATCCTCTGTCATCATAATTCCACATTACCCTATAATTCCTCTCTTCTCATTTATCATTCATCCCAAGTGATATCATTCATAGATCCTCCCCTTATTGTTGGATTTAGATACCTCTTCTAAAATTCCTACATCTGTTCTCCTCCTTCAAGAATTCGATTTAGAGATCAAGGACAAGAAGGGAAGTGAGAACTCGGTGGCTGATCATCTTTCTCGACTCCACATTACATCTTCAGGTGAGATTTGTGATACATTTCCCGATGAGCAGCTCCTCGCCGTGGTGACTAAGGTACCTTGGTTTGCACATATTGTTAATTACTTAGTCACTAAATCTGTCCCCGATTATTGGAACACACATCAAAAGAAGAAATTTGCGTATGATGTTAGACATTATTTTTGGGAAGAACCCCAATTGTTCCATGTAGGGGCTGATCAGATTATTCGGCGATGCGTTCCGGAGGAGGAACAAGAGCATATTCTAGCGATGTGTCATTCATCTCTATGTGGAGGACATTTTGCATCGAGGAAGACGGGAGCGAAGGTGCTACAAAGTGGCTTCTATTGGCCAACTCTCTTCAAGGATGCGATCAAGTATTGCAAGGAATGTCTAAAGTGCCAATCCGCATTGAACATCTCCAAGAGAGATGAAATGCCCTTGCAAACCATCCTTGAGGTAGAAATTTTTGATCTTTGGGGGATTGATTTTATGGGACCATTTCCACCGTCGGAGGGCAAGGAGTATATTCTTGTAGCGGTGGTGGTGGCGTACGACCCCCGTCGCCACCAAGGCATGACACTACGGCGCCGGTGGAGCCGATACCTACGCGCGTCCAGCCCCCTCGACAGGCGAAGACGAAGGATCCCGAGTTTCACTACACTAAGTGAGGCCCTCTTCTCGCCCCGACACATTTCGTAGAGCTCGCGCTCGTGGAGCTATCTTTTCCCGTTTTCTATTTTATTACGACTTTATTTGCCCGCACGTGTTTAAGCGGGCCTTGCATGTCTTTCTCTGTCTCTTTAGGCCGTGGGTGGGTTTCCCTTTGTTTCGGGACCCTAGCCTAAGGCCCTTTCTCTTTTGTGAACCTTTATTCTATTTCTATGAGTATGGGTGTGGATTGTGGGCCTCAAGTGGGCCCTTTCCTCTCTTGGCCCACCAAGGGCTCTATAAGAGGGGAAGGGACCCCCCCACAAACCCTAGCCGTCATTTGAAGAAAGTAAGGGTTGCCCTTCATCTCAAGTGGCTGCTCAAGGAAGGACAAGGAGGGGAACCAACCGCCGCCACCGCCGCCGCCACCGCCGCCGCACCAGTAGTGCCGCCGCCGAGGCCGCCGCCTTCTCCCTGCCTTGCCCACTGATCACCTACGGGCAGCTTTCCAGCCTCCGCCTCAGGCCGCCGTTGCCGCCGCCGCCGCCAGATCGCTGCACCACCACCACCCTTCCTCCTCCACGGACCATCCCCTCCATCTCCCACTCCATCTCCACCTCCATCTCCGGTGATCCTCCCAGCCGCCGTTTCCGATCCTCTTCCTTCCCCCCCGATTTCGGCCCCTGCCTCCTCCACAGTCCACCTTCCCCAACCTCCTCCTCCACCACCTTCTCCGGCGACCTCCAAGGTCCGGAACGCCTCCTCCCCCCTCATCGACCTCCAGGAACCCGCCGCCACCGCGTTTCGCCGCCACCTCCATCACCGCCGAGTCCCGTGCCGCCTCCGTCGACGCCCGTTCGGCTGCAGACGCCGCAGCCGTTCCACTCGCCTCCCGCGTCACCTCCGTCCAGCTCCGCGCCCTATTCTACCACGAAGACCGCCGCTCCAGCATCCCCTCCACGATCCGCTGCCCGGCGAACCCTCCAGCGTGCCGGCATCGTCGCCTCGCTTCCCCTTGCCGCGCGCCGCCCTGATCGCCGCAGAGAAACCCTAATCGATGAGGAGAAGAAGTGAACGATTCCCGCTGAGTTGACTCAGCGGGGATCGTCCCACCCCCCCCTTCGCTCAACCAGGTCGCCCGATTCACCCGGATCGCCCAGGACCGGCCCGAGCCAGCCTGAGCCGGACCGAGCCGCCCAGACCAGGCCAGGCCGCCCAGACAGACCCAGCCCTGGCCGGTCCAGGTCGCTCCCAGACCTGACCCGGTCCAAGCCGGCCCAGACCGGACCGATTCCGCCCGGCCCAGATCGCCTGGACCGCCCAGCCGGTCTAGAGCCGGTCCAGACCGTCTGAACCGGCCCAGACCGGTCCAGACCGGCCCAGAACGGCCCAGACCGGCCCCGACCGGCCCAGACCGCCCTGAACCGGCCCAGACCGTCCCGAACCGGCCCAGGCCGCCGCCTCCCGCCTTCCGTGTTCGCTGCGATCCGTCTGGCTCGCCACGACTCATTATCGCCCCGACCCGCGCCGATCGCTTTCCCGCGCTCCCTCGCCGACTCGCCCCGGCATCCGACCTCGCTGCCGCGCCCGACAACCTTCCCCGCCCCGACCGACCGGGCTCACGCCCCGCAGGTTAGGCATTCATCCCCCTTACTCTTACTTTGAAGTTCTATATTTCCTTCAGTACTTCCCGCACTTGTCTCCTCCGCCCTCGGACCTAGTTAGGCTGAGTGACGTCTGGGTACGGGATTGGGATCGTGGATCCGGCCGCCGGGTTGACGGTCGAGCTTCCCCGACGACCCGAGGCTGCTCTCTCTCTTGCGTCGACGGACAGGGAGGACTCCTGCCCCATCCTACTCGGCGTGCCCCAGGAGCACTGTGACGATGCGCCGGACGATTGACTGCTTGTGGAGATCTTAGACATCATTGCATCATTTAGAACACGTAGATCACTCCTTCCATAGCTACCCCGCAGAGGATATTAGCGCCGGACCGATTCACCCCGTCGGTCCTGCATCAGGTGGACTATGTGTCCAAATGGGTCGAGGCGATACCGACGAGGACAAACAATCATCGAGTGGTTAATAAGTTCATTGGTAATAATATCTTTTCTCGATTTGGTTGTCCTAGAGCTATTATTAGTGATGGAGGATCTCACTTTACTAACTCTCATTTCAGGAGTTTACTTAAGAAATATGGAGTTCACCATCGCGTCACGACCCCGTATCACCCCCAAGCAAATGGCCAAGTAGAAGTGAGCAATAGAGAAGTCAAGAACATCTTGAAGAAGATCATTTGCACGGATGGAAGAGATTGGGCAGCGAAGCTACCCGATGCTCTATGGGCCTACCGCACCGCATTCAAGACACCCATTGGGATGTCTCCTTTTAGGCTCATTTATGGCAAAGCCTTGCCACCTCCCCCGTCGAGTTAGAGCATAGAGCATATTGGGCTATTAAAAAGCTCAATCTATCTCTTGATCAAGCCGGAAAGGAAAAGACTTCTCCAAATTCAAGAGCTCCAAGAACTCCGGAATGAGGCATATCAAAATGCGGAGATTTATAAAGCCAAAAATAAAGCCTATCATGACAAGCACATTAATAGGAGATATTTTCATGTTCATGAAAAGGTATGGCTTTATAATTCTCATCTTAGACTCTTTCCAGGGAAATTGCGCTCAAAGTGGGATGGTCCATATGAGATCCTTGAAGTGTATGACAATGGATCGGTCTTGATCTTAGACCCCAAGACCCAAAAATTCCTTCAAGGTGAATGGACATAGGTTGAAGCCATATATTGATGAAGAAGGACCCCCCCCTCCTCATAGGGAAGAGCTGCAGTCTCTTGAGATCTCAGCCACTAGTTAGTCGGCGGAGTGAGTTACGTCGAGCTAAAGACGTTAAACTTAGCGCTTGTTGGGAGGCAACCCATCTTTATCTTTTTTTTGCATTTATTTTCTACTTTTAGCATTTATTTTTATTTTTATACTTGCTGTTTGCTTTGATGTTTTCTGTTGTTTCTTTATAATTTTTTAGGTACAAAGGAGAAGGGCACATAAAAAGAAGAAATTCAGCTCCAAAGCAACTCCAAAAATGAAGAAAAGAATTAAACCGAAGCAAAATTCCCGCTAAGTTTTTCTTTTCCCTCTTATGATTGTTTTTATTTTACTGATATATATGCCATGTATATTGATTGTCATCACTTTTTTTCCATGAGCATGTTGAGTTTTATTGAGGACAATAAAAAGGAATGAGCATGGGAGGGAGTTTTCTAGAAAACTTAGAATTTTTTTCAAAATTTTTTTGCATTTCTTCATTTAGTATTCTATGCATGATCTGATTTTTAACATGTGAACAGCAACATGATCTTTTTCAAAAAAATACATGAAAAAGAAAAGCATAGAGTCCATTTACACCTCCATTTGTTTAGAAAGTTGTGGGAAGAGCAACCTTAAGTGTATGTTGAGGAGATGGTAGAGTCGATGGAATTAGGGATCTAGGTATTCCTTTGGGGAGCCATAAAATCCAAACTAAGGTTGTACTCAAGCTCATAGTATGATTTTTCAAAACTTTCTATACTTCTCACCCACTCATTCTTCTTTCTAAACTTTGAGTTAATGACTCCTTGCACCCACATCCTTCCGCTTTCCATAGCAAGTCGTAGCTTGTATCATCCTTTGTTGGCATTAATATTATTGACATAGTGAAGCTCCCTAATCCATAGAGATACCAAAACCTCTTCGGGGGAATAAGCTGCATGTCTACTAAGGACGGCACATAGGTAGGATGAGCACCATGAAGTGAAGTATGTTATTTTTCAATAAAGTTGCATAAAAAGCCTTGAAAATTTCAAATTCTGAATTCTCTAATCTCCTTCTTGAAAAAGGCTTGCAGCAAGTAGAATTAGGATGAATAAAGTAGAATTAGAATGAAAGAAAAATACAAAAAAAATAGAATTAGGAGGAAAGAAAGAAAAAAATAAAAGTAGAATTAGAATGGTAAGCTACCTCCCATGTGTTTTAGCCGACTCTATTTATAGCCACTATGTATATAAGGATGATACTTGTTTCTACTTCTTGTGCTCTTATCATTCATGTCCATAGTGCAAGGAGGAAGCGACGATTGGTTTGGTATGATGAATTTCTTTTAATTATATATATTCTATTAGTATGTAGAGCAAGAGCATTCTTGGTTTATTTGGTGGATTAAAGTGCTTTCTGGAGGAATGCCTTGATCTTGAGTTTCTAGTACATTACTTTCTTCTTGGCATCATTTAAGGTAGAACATTCATTTCAGATTCTATCAATGCTCAACCCATGGCTTTCTAAGCTTGTTAGTTCCATTTCATACTTTTTTCTCTTTTCATTGCTAAGAGACTAGCAATGATTTAAGTTGGGGGGTGTGATAACATGCATTTATAACTCAAATTCTTATCTTAATTAACTCATATTCATGCTTATTTTATGTGAATATGATGCATGTTATCATACTTTTTAGGAATTTTCTCCATTGGCATGTCATTTCACTAAAGTTGATATTTATGCATAAATTATGAATAATTTCATGTTTAATAGATGATTAATCTTTTGTTTAAATTAATAGAAGTTAATCTCTGTTATTGAACGAGTTTTGACTTTAGTAAATGTTTGGAAGGATGATTTTATGATGAATTTATGATTTAAAATGTTTAATGAGAAATGATTTAAGTAAATTATAAGTCATCTTGATTTCTTCCTTCTAAATATATTTTAAATGACATGATATTAAAAATAAGAGAATTTGTGATCCAATGGAGAAAATTTGGATTAAAAAGGAGTTGTATATTTTAAATTATGAATTTTTGAAGTTTTATGCCCTTTTTTCGTATTTTATTTGATTTTTATTTATTTTTCAGAGTTATTTTCTATTTACAAAATCGCGAAAAAGAGGTTTTATTACCTGTAGGTGCTGACGTGGCGACGCGACGGCTGATGTGGCGCACGGACCAGGGTGACGTGGCGCGCGGGACCAACCCGGGTTGCGGCACTGAGGCCACGTGGCAGCGCCCGGGTGGCCCGCGCAGGAGGCGCATAGTGCGCGACCAAGTGGCAGGGAGGCCACGTGGGCGCCCATGTGGGGTGCCACGTGCAGGTTCAGTAATAGAGAGGATAATGACAATTAATAGGGGAATTCATTCCCCTATTTATACGGATCATTTGCTTTTCTTTTCTCCGTGTGGGACTATGTTCCCACACGGTCTTACCAGTGCAGGACGCATGGCAACTTACTGGACGCCGGATGCGATCAGGACGGCTACGATCGCGTGGACCCGAGTCCACGCGATCGTCAAATCCAGCACGTGCGCAAATACTAATTTAAGTGACGACGATCGGAGGGCTCACCGATCGCCACGTGGCAACATGAGGAGAGCTTATCTTCATCAACATTCACACCGCGCGATCGCGATCTAATGGCCACGTGAAGTCGGATTTTCTCCTCTTTTTGGAAGATACCCGGAGCGTCAGATCCTAATCTCACGGCGCAGAATACTCGTGGAGGAACACCACGATCACGGTCCGATCGAACCGCGATCGTGATTCCTTTAGGGCGGAATCACTTCCACTATCTTCAGAAGGCTTCATTGGAGGATCTAGATCACGATCAATCCACAATCGTGGCCTGATCGCGGCGCGATCGTGGCCCGATCGTGGTGCAATCGTGGCTTAATTTGAGGCTAATTTGAGGAATATTTTACCTAAAATTCGGGAGCAACGACGTTGCGCCAGAGAATCACCCCCACGACCCTGCAAAATCGATCCCACGACCGCCTTTATTGCCCTCAAAATCGGGCCTAATTTTCTCTTTAAAACCATGTATTTCCCATTTTTGTTCTTGAACTTTTGATCGATTCGTGAAGGAATTATGCGAATTTTGAGGAATATCTTTAGTTCCTCGTGATCCCCTTGTGTTTAGACTCAATTCTGAAGGGATTGTAGCGGGATTGATCACGAATTCCTCCTTGATTTCATCGAATTTTCCCCATGAATTCCGAAAATCTGTGCGAAAGGATCTGAGCAAATTCACTCCAATTCGCGTAAATTGGATCTTAATTCTCGTGGCAATCGGGTTAGTAGTGAGATTCGATCGATTATCAGGAGGTAATTTGAGTTTTTATTAGATTTAGAAGTTTAATTTTGCAAATTAGTTCATAGTGTTCTTCATTTTCCCCAATTTTAGGTCCAAAAAGTTGCTGATTTTGAAAATAGCATATCTCTTTGATTATAATTCCAAATCACTTTATTTGGGTTTCATTGGATTCCTCTATTCATCAGCTTTTCGTGGATAGCAAATTCATCAAATTCTCACTTCATTTGATCCTCCAATTTGACATTTGAACAAGGACTGTTCATCTTTCATCATAACTCTAACGTTAACTTTCAGGGTCAATTACTTTTGATTTAAATCAGAATTTGATAATTTTGGTCTTGTTGGATTCCTCTGGTTCTTAGCTTTCCATTGACATAGAAATTGCAAGATTTGGATTTCATTTTGGTATTCAATTTGAAGATTTCCTCTGAGGTGTCAATTTCAGAGATTTTCTGATCATTGATTTTCAATAATTCATAATAAATCCATTTCTTATCCAAAAAATACGAAATATATATCAATAAATTCCATTTTCTCTCTAGTTTCTAAATATATACTTTTCGTAATCTTATGACTCTGTTTGCTTCTCTGATTTTGCAGAACACCTACTATTGGTCAAAGTCAATGCTTTGACTTTGAGTTTTGACTTTTCTTTGTCAAATCCGAGATTTAAATTCTTAAAACTTCTTATTTACCTTATTTATATCATTTCCATATCTTACATCTTATTTCCTCTCATTTAAAACTTCTTTTAAACGTCAGTTTGACCAAGTTAACTCTGCGATTAAAGTCAACACTGCTCTTTGTGGATTGACCCGATACTTACCCAATACTTGATTATTATATCTTATCTCTGTGAGTTCGGTTTTATAAATTTTGTTTGACCATCGTCTTTGTGTTTTAACGACGCACGAAAACGACACGTCAGTCTCACGTGGATCTTTCGCCGGCTTCTCTTGGGCGCCGGCCCGTGCTCCCGGGAGCACCGGCTTGCCGTAAAAATCCTGCAGGCGACCATTGCATTTCGGTTCAAAACGTCCCTTGACGTCCCCGCGCCTCGCGGCCTCCCCTTGCGACGGCGGTGCCGCCTGCGGCCACCCAGCGGCATATGCCTCGTGAAGCAATATTGGCCAGCTTGGGTCGGCACCGTGCACTCCCTGCCATCGTTTGGGCGACCGTCGGAGGTGGGGGGACGTCCATATCGCGTTTGGCGGCGGTCGGGCTTCCAGTTTTCTGGAGTGCGCGTCGCGCAATCCAGAAAACGCTGCTATTTTCTGGATAGCGCGTCGCGCAATGGACTGCTGCTGCTTGCTGGTGCTCCCGATGGATAGCGCGTTGCGCAATGGACTCGTTGCGGGTGCTCCCTCTGGCTGGGTTGCGCGTCGCGCAGTGGCGGAGTCGCTGCTGGTGGGTGCTCCCTGCCGGATTGCGCGTCGCGCAGTGGAGTCGCCGCTGGTGCTCCCGCAGGATTGCGCGTCGCGCAAGGAACTCGCTGCCAGTGCTCCCGCTGCAGAGCGCGTCGTGCAATGGACTCGCTGCTGGAAGCTCCGGCCGGATTGCGCGTCGCGCAACGAGAAGGGGTTGGCTTTTGTGGATTTCGTGCACGACGTGCCGTGAGCCGCCTTGGTCGTTTGCCTATCCCGCGCTCTGCTCCGTCGGACCCTCGCGGTCTTGCGGACGAGCACCGGCGGGGCGAGGGCCGGCGCTCGAGGGCACGCCGAGGCGCGCGAGCGGACCGTCGCGGGTCGCGCCGGCGCGTAAGCCCGGCGAAAGCGTTCACCAGGGAGATGGCGTCGGCGGCGACCGGGGACGCAGCGCGCGCCGCCTCGGCGGTGCCCCTCTCGGGGGCACCCGCGCACTCCAGCGACGGCCGGCGGGCTCCCCATCCGACCCGTCTTGAAACACGGACCGAGGAGTCCGACGTGCGTGCGAGTCGACGGGCGCGGAAACCCGGTAGGCGCAAGGAAACTGACCGGCGGGATCCCCGAGCCTC
>CM044111.1:2962318-2964818 GCA_024174645.1 Lemna minuta | reverse complement strand
TCACCGCCTAATAGGACAAAACGCATTTAAGTCTCTCTTTTTCAGGAGCAGCGATCGAGACACGTGGACCAATGAAAAAAAAGACGGTCTTTTTCCCCCGCCTAATAGGACAAAACACATTTAATTTTCTCTTTTTCAGGACCAGCGGTTGAGGCGACGTGGACCAATGAAAAAAAATGGCCTTTTTCCCCGCCTAATACGACAAATGCATTTAATGTTTTCTTTTTTTTAGGAGTAACGGTCGAGGCGACGGTCGCTGTTTCGGATGCATTAATTGCGCCGCACTGCTGCATTAAATGCAGGAAACCGCGTGCATTAAATGCAACGCGATTTCTGCCGTTCTACGTGGCGACTCGAGATTCATTGAAATCGAATGGGATGACGTGGCCACCTACAGTTAATCGATTAATTTATTTTCTTTAGACAAGTGGCGGCGCGTCTCATCAGAACGGTTGGATCGCCATTGGACGGACGAGGAGAGTGGATCGCGATCGCGCGATCGTGACCCTCCAGTCGCCTGATGATCGATCGGACAACGTGGAGGGGTTATGGAAGAACTCCAAGATCGCGGCGCGATCGAGCCGCGATCGTTGCTCCTTCAGCGGCGGAATCGCCTCGAGACGACCGGACGACGACCGACGATCGACCAAGATGAAGATTATGGCCCGATCGCGGCGCGATCGTGGCCCGATCGCGGCCCGATCGTGGCCCGATCGCGGCCCGATCGTGCCGAAAATCATGCCTTTTTCGAAGAAAAATTGAAGCTCGTTCTCCGCGGAATTGAAGCGATGACCCATGCCCAAGGAAGCGCCTCCACGACGCTTGAAAACCGCCCCCACGAACGCGTCAATTGCCCATGATCATCGGGCCAATTTCCCTCTTTCAAAGCCAATATTTCCTCTCTCTTGTTCTTCAACTTTTGATCGACTCATGAAGAAATTAGGCGAGTTTCGAGGAAGATCTTTATTTCATCGTGTTCCCCCCCGCGTTTAGACTCGATTGCGAAGCAATTGGAGCGGGATTGATCACGAATTTCTCCTTGATTTCATCGAATTTTCCCCTTGAATTCCGAACGTCCACGAGGAAGAATCCGAGCAAATTCGCTTCAATCCACGAGAATTAGAGCCCCATCTTTGTGGCAATCGGGTTAGTAGTGAGATTTGATCGATTATCAGGAGGTAATTTGAGTTTTTATTAGATTTAGAAGTTTAATTTTGCAAATTAGTTCATAGTGTTCTTCATTTTCCCCAAATTTCGATCTGAAAAGTTGCTGAGTTTGAAAATAGGATATCTCTCTGATTATAGTTCCAAATCACTTGATTTTGGTTTCATTGGATTTCTATTTTCATGAGCTTTCCGTGGATAGCAAATTCATTAAATTCGAGTTTATTTGACCCTTCAATTTAACGTTTGATCACGGATCGATCATCTTTCATCGAAGTCAAACGTTGGCTTTCGAGGGTCAATTACTTTTTTTATTGACAAATCAGAATTTGATAATTTTGGTCTTGTTGGATTCCTCTGGTTCTTAAATTTCTATTGACATATAAATTGCAAGATTTGGATTTCATTTGGGCATTCAATTTTGAAGATTTCCTCCGAGGTGTTCATTTTCGGGGATTTTTCGATAATTGATTTTCAATAATTCATAATAAATCCATTTCTTATCCAAAAAAATTACGAAATATATATCAATAAATTCCATTTTTTTCTATAGTTTATAAATATTTAATTTTCGTAATCTTCTGACTCTGTTTGATTCTCTGATTTTGCAGAACACCTACTATTGGTCAAAGTCAATGCTTTGACTTTGACTTTTGACTTTTCTCTGTCAAGTCCAATATTTCAAATCTTAAAACTTCTTATTTACCTTATTTATATCATTTCCATATCTTAAATCTTATTTTCTCTTATTTAAAAACTTATTTTAAAACCTAAGTTTGACCAAGTCAACTCGCTATTAAAGTCAACCCTCGCTCTCGTGGATCGACCCGATACTTACCCAATACTTGATTATTATATCTTGTCTTTGTGAGTTCGGTTTTATAAATTTTGTTTGACCATCGTCTTTGTGTTTTAATGACGCACAAAAATGACACGTCAGCGACCGGGGCGCCGAGGTTACGGCTGGGACTTAGCCGTTTTCATCCCGAGTCCTGCGTTTTGGCACTGTCAGAGGGCGCGCGCCCAGGTTACGGCCGAGACTTGGCCATTTTATTCTCGAGCGCCGAGGTCTTTGCTGGGGGCGCCCCAAGGCCCTTGCCGGGCGCGCGCCAAGGCCTCTGCCAGGGTGGCACCGAGGCCCTTGCCCGCGCGCGCCTGAGGGCCGACCGGCGCGCTCGGTAAAAACAGGGCGAATCCTGGATTGGAGGTTACCGCCAGCCCCGCCACCAAGCTTTTCTGTCTCCCGCAGCTCGCTCTACCCTGCCAGCTGCCCCCGGTAGTGCCGCCGCCCCGATCTCGGACGCTAGGCTCCTCCCTCACGAACCCCGTGGCGAGT
>CM044111.1:2900483-2961818 GCA_024174645.1 Lemna minuta | reverse complement strand
TTTTAATACAAAAATTCTCACAATATTCTTCAAATTCCATAGAAACTCTCCATGTCTATCTCACCTCAAAATCTTCAAAGGACATTCACTCATCTTTCCACCATTTCTTTAAATTCAATAAAATTCTTAAAACCTTACTTTAATGAAATAAACCCAACACATTTTTTAGCAGTTATCTAAAGAAAAATATTTACTTACAGTTAATGAAGGCGTCCTTATAGGTCCACATATATCTGCATGAACCAGAGCTAAATGTGGTTTAGCTCTCAAAGCACGTTCATTCATGAATGACATTATCTTTTGCTCTTCATATATCCAACCTTCATAGACATGATCTTCATCAGAAATGACTGGGAACCCATGTACCAGTGTCTTCATTCTCAGAAGTTTCAAAGAGTTAAGATTCAAGTGCCAAAATCTTTTATGTCCTCACCAAGTATCACTTATTTTTTTATGATATCATGTCATGATCACTAAAATCTTCGATTTTCACATGAAAATTTGTCTTCCCTATCTTTGAATACATATAGATGGATTCTGCTTTTATATTTTCAAACTTAAAACTCATAGCTCTCTCCCAAAGTTTTCCGAATCTAAACAAGTTGTCACAAATGTTGGGAATGAAATACATGCGACATAGTCTTCTTTTTCTTCACGATGACTCAACTTGAATTGTATCTGTCTCCAATCTCTAATTTCTTTCCATCACCCAAGTTAACCCTTCCTTTAGGTACCTCATAAAACACAATGAAGAAATATTTATTGAATACAATATGAGTGCTACTTGCTGAATCAAGAAACCATGACTCTACACTTGAATTTGCATCTATATTCGAAATAAATGCATTATTTTCTTCAACTTTAATAAAAAAAAATTACCATTTGGTTTTTCATAGCACCTTGTTTCAACATGGCCGAACTTCCTACAAAACATTGCATTGAATACCACCTCTTGTGATTATTAAACTTCTTCACTTGTATGCCATATATGTCTTTCTCTTTCTCTCATTTTGATTCCTCCACTATTACTTCTCCATCTTGCGCATCCATATCCTCTATTTTAATTAGAATAATATCTTTGCTGATAATCATGTCTTTCACCTCAATTTGACCTCCCTCTACCTCTATCATGTGGATTTGATTGAAACCATATATCTTATTATTTTCTCTTGTTGATACCTCCACTTTTGATTTACATGCTTCTTCTACAGATATTCTTGTAGTTGATTCTTTCTTCATGAGAAATGAGTTACCCATGAGTACTATGTATGGGTAGAGAGATCATTGGATTCTATGGCAATAACAACATGATCAAACTTAGAACTTAGACTTCTCAAAATATTTTCAGCTCTCTTTATTTTTTTTTCTTCTAACTCATTTATCCTTGTCTCAAATAGTATGTAAACATTTTTTGAAATCCCCCAGAATTCTTGACTTTGAAATAATCACATCAATTTTGAAGATGGTATATTCATATTTGACTTTTTTGGGCCTCTATCTTGAGAGTGAGAGAGCAAGGAGTCTGAGTTGTCCTTTAACATACTGATCACACCAACATATTGATAGCATTAATTGGTTCTTAATACAAATCTGCAAAAGTTTTGCCAAATTAGTTAAACATTAGTTTAAAAAACGAGTAAAAATTGAAAAATTGTCCACAAAGGTCTCTAAAAAATTTCCTACTAAAACTAAAACATAGCACGTCTACATCTATGAAAAGTGGCACATTGCATAATCCAAATGGCATTCTTTTAAAAGAAAATTTGCAGAAGGGACAAGTGAAAGTAATTTTATTTTTATCATGCTCATGGATTTCTATTTGATTATATCCCGAATAGCTGTCAAGAAGGCAATAAAATTTGTGAAGAAAGAGCTTTTCTAGAATTTGATTGATGAAAGATAAATGGTAATGATCCTTCTTAGTAACCAAATTAAGCTTTCAATAATTTATGGACACTCCTTCACTCAATTCTACTAAAGTTTGTGCTTCCTCACCTTTCTCATTCTTCTTGACGTTAATTCCACGTGTTTTTGGCACCACATGATTAGGACTTAACCGAGGACTAATCAATTAATATTCTTGATGGAATCTGATGCTCAATAGGCTTTCAAAATTTTTATCCAAATATTGAACATAAAAGAAAACATTGAAATTAACATTCACAACACCAAGGTGTCAAGAACTAATGACATTATGTTCTAGTATAGATTAGAATTCCTACTTACAGGGTCCATTGAAGAAGTTCTCAAACTTTCTTAAGTGTCCAACCTCTAGAATCATCCTCATGATTGCTAGAGGGTTAGATCTCCTCTTAAACAGTATTTAGCAAGAGAGAAAAAGAGATTTTCCATACGGCCTGCATGAGCACCTTGAGAGAGAAAGAGAGAGAGACTCTCTCTCTCTCTCCTTTTAGCAGCTATGATGACACCTTGTGGCATCATCATAAATTTCCCTAAATACCATTTGAAAAATCATTTTAAATAAAAAATTTATAACTAAAAAAATTAATTTCAAAATATTTTTAACTTCCAAAAATTCTCAAAAAAAAAATCAGAATTTCCTCCTAGAAATATATATCAGTATTTTAACCATGATAACATGCATTCAAAAAATATTTCACATTGATTAATTCATGCAAAATGGGAAATAAATATAAATTCCCATTATGAATTAATAAATTATTTTATTAATAAATCAATTTCAATATTAATAAATGCATAAAATGCATGATATTAATGTGTTATTTTGCATATTACCATCCAGAGAGAAAGAGAGAGAGTTGGGGAGTTTCAATTTTTTTATCTTTTGTAGTCATCCCCTAAAAATGAGTTCCTTGAAAAATAAAAACTAATTGTTAGATTTCAAAAGATTAAAAATAAAAATATAGAAAATAAAAGAAAAAATATAGAAATTAGAATTAAAAAAATTAATATTTATGGTATGTTGATCTCAATTTGAAGTTAATAATGGACTTAGGAAATCTATATAAAAACTAGAAAATTAGTAATATAAATCCTATTCGTAAATGATATTGATACAAGCCAAATGCTCAAGCTGTCAATACCTCATCTCCTATCATATTCTACACTATATGTTCTTTAATTATTTAATTTACATTTAATGAAAAATACTAATTCGGAATATTTTATGGATTTCAAATATTTTTTATATTTTTTCCATTCTCACTTAAGAGTGATCACATTTCATAATTTCATTTTTCTTTTTCTTTTTTAGACTTTTCACATAATTTTTCTTTAAATTCTTGGTTGTTGTGTGTTTACAAAAAGACTAAAGGTTTCAAATTTTCATATCATTTCTATAGCTGATTTCAATAATACTTATTTAAAACTTATAGTTACCATCATTTATTATTTGAGGCCTCTCTCTAGTTCTTTGCATAATTTTCTTTTCTAACCAAATTTTCATGAGAAAAGGATTCCCAATATCAATATAGAATAATTTGCATTTTCCATAAAAATAATCGAAGGAGAATAAATTTGATCAAGGACATTAATGCATGTTCAAGTGATAAAATTGGTTGGTTGTGGTTTTACAATGAATAAATTCAGTTGTTTCTAACTTCCATATTCAACCTTTGAAATTCAATTATTGAGAAGCCATTTTGCTTATAATATGAGTTCACTTATAATTTCTCCTTTTATGACATGATTTAATTGTCAATTGCCTAGGGAGTGTTCTCATAATTGAAATTTAACATTTACACCTTAAAAGAAATATATGAGAAACATGTTTATAGTCTTGTGAGATTTAACATAGAAAGTTAAATCAATAGAATTCGACACATTATTCAAGCATTTCAATGGATATTTTATCTCATATATCCAAAAAATATGGGAGTTATAAATATTAAAACAATTAATTTATTAGAAAATATAAGAATTTGTATTTTAGGATCGAAGTAGATTTTCAGAAAAATGTATGTAAAGTATTGGATTTCAGAATGATGGCAAGCCAATACACTATAAAATACATATAAGTCAAAGTTATTTAAAAAATGAGTCTCAAGTTACAAATTCAAGTTTCATGCCATTTAATTACATCTATAAATATGTTGATAAATAGTAACATTGATTGATTTCGGGGATAATTGTAAATTGGTGGTCCAGTTTACTCTTCAAAATTGAAATGACTTGAAACTCTACTGAGAAACTATGATGTGTTTATACTAAATTTTTCTATTTCTTTGTCCTTGGTTTGTGATGAATTAATACTGGAAAGCACAACAATGGAGATTTGTTCAATTGAAAATTTAAAATAAATTTATAACTACATATAAAACACTTATGTTAAATGTATACCATCAAAATCAGTTGTTGAGAATGATGTAGAAATTTTTTTCAGATTAAACTTAAAAAATTTAATTGATAGAATTTCGCACAATATTTGAGAATTTCTATGTATGGTTTGTCTTGATGATTGTATTATTCTAAAATTTTTTCTTAAAGGACATTTATGTTTAGTACACACAATATACTGGGTCCATTATAAATATTTAAATAAATAAATGTTCAATATTTATTATTTTCGTCGAAAATAATATAAGATTTTCATATTTTTATGATTAAAGTAGCTATTTTAGTAAAAGATTTAAATTTTCATAGTATTGGAAAATCAATACACTGTGAAATCCTTATTAGTCAAAGTAATTTGAAAAGGTCACAATAGAATTTTAACCTACAGTTTTAAATCTCAAAGTTGAGGTCCTCACATTTGCTTTAAAGAAAGAAAACTCATAATTTATGAGTATAATCAAATTTGATCTTCTGATATTTTATTTACGTTGAGTCATTGGGGACCCTTGAGTGAGACCATGAATTTAGAAGCTATGTAAGTTTTTTGTACGCTGAGTTAAAACTATTTTCTATCTTGCATCTGATTACTAGTTGGACTCCATAGGCTTGAAGCATAGCTCCTTTGAATTGACTAGAAAATATTGTGAAACAATATAAAGGAAATTTTGATTAATTTATATTGTTGGTGGGTTAAAAATAAGCATGATAAGAAAATTAAGTAATAATTTCATAATGTTAAAAAGACCTAAATTTACCCCTCAAGTTAATCTTCTAATATTCTTGGTAAAAATATGAAAAATTTATGACACCCCCAAGATTAAATAAAGTTAATACACTGAAAACAAACATATATAAATGTATATTTTACCCACCTATATTTTATGCATTTATAAAAAATTATGAGTTCGGATAAGTAATTTTACGAAGCATAATATAGGTGAATAATATGCAGTCAAAAATGTACGTTCAAGGTGGGATAGATTCCTGAACACGTGCACCAAAAAGCATCCACAAATGGTACGATATTGCTAAAGTAAATTTCAAATCTTAACATGATATCAAGTATAGTAGGTAAATCATTATCTATTATATTTTGATGGGACGAAACACAACCGTCGTAAATCCCATCGTAGTATGTAAGTCTTTGTGAGTTCACACTCACCTCCCTGTAAATCCCACCATAGAGCCCCTATTGTCGTATAAAGCTTCTATACCTTGGTACTCCTCTATTTTTCTGATCTCCTTCCTGCCAGAAAAATTTGTCCGCATTCTCCTCACCAGTTTATTCTTAGCTCCCTTCTCAAAAATAACCCTAAAAAATCCATACAACGAGGTCCACGAAAGACTTCTATCTCAAAGGAAGGCTTACATTTATCTTTAGATTTCAATGCATGGCTGTCATTGGATCGGATAGGGTTGCAAATTTAATTACGAAATAAATTAATAAAAAGATCGGATAGGGTTGACAAATAAATATGGAAAATTATATAATATTCATTTATCATCGCACAACTCCATCCATTTTAAACCATTATCCGTCACGCGACTGACGGCCATTGGATCACAAAATTAACATCCCCTAGAGAGATACCCCAAGTTACGTCAGTATGACACGTTATCACGTCAGAATGTAGACCCTAACATGCAGGTTATAGGTAAATAAACTAGAGTGATTTCACATGGACACATAGTCCTTGTCAAATAAAATATCAAAAAATGCAACCGTCAATACTACACCTGACTGTTTCTGTCAGATCAACTGGTTGTCCACTTCATCTCTTAGTTTTTTTCAAAAATAACACGCATGCCACGGTAGTAGCCATTGCAAGTAGTACTCCAAGGCAGTAGCCACTGCAACCATTTCTCCTGCGGCCCTTTCATGAGCATCTACCTCACGTCAGGCGTATTTTCAATTACTACCCTTGCGGAAGGGCAGTTCGTTTCATCAGCAACTTGGGCGACAACATTTAATATATATCTCTATTGAGCATGTGCTGTCACCGCATGGTACATTAAAGCAGGAACAATGCATCACCCGGTGTGTAGGGGGGTGAGGAAGTGGAATTGGGAGTGGTGGGTGACAGAGATATAGAGTCCCGAGTATGAACTTTTCACTGAAGCATCAAGTACTGCATTTCATATTCAAAACATCTCTCCTACAAAAGCTGTAAGCAAAAGGACACCTTATGAAGCATGGTATGAAAAAATTCCAAGATTGATAAAATGAAAGACGTAAATTTGATAAGAAAAGTGAAGAAGAGAGGAGTGTCATCTCTTCTCTAACACAATATTTTATTGTGGGCCACAAAAATATGATATAGATATGTGTCATGAGCACACTATGGCCGTCAAGCTGTGTAATGAGCACACTATGGCACACGCAAAGCTAGGATTTTCATGCTCCATGGCACACACTCGGCAAGACATAAGACCACTTTTTTTTGTTTTCTGGTATTTCTGAACTTCTTGTATTGTGAGCGTATAAATAGCCACCCTTAGAGCGTCCTAAATATCATTTTAGTATTCCTTCCTTCTCTAGAGGATTTTAAATGTGTATGAGTGATTTTGAGTGAATTTTTCTTCTTTTCTCATTTTTCTCTCTTCTTGAATGTGTTTGTGCATTTGTCTGTGTGAATGTCTTTTTCTCTAGTGGATGCTCTTTGGAGAAAGAGTTCACTTAATTGATCCATATGAATCCCTGAATGGTATTATGCCAAACTATTAATCAAGTTGATTCATGTCACGGTTGTGTATGTGATCCTTTAACTTGAGACACCAAAGAGATCTTGTGGTTGGATGGCCGTATCTTGATAATGAGTTACGAATCCTTAGCCACAAGATCTCTAAAATGTCATATATTGGACACGATATGAAGTCCTCAAAGATGATTGAATGGTCAAGATGGGATCATCCGCCCTAGATATTTGAGGAGATGGACTCAAGAAATGAAATGCAATGAAATACTTATCCAAGATAGTGGAAATACTAGAGGAGATCCTGATGATTTTGTACACGTATCAGTACTAATATAAGTGACAGAATAGGGCTTGACAATTGACCATATCTTAAGTCATTCATGAGTCTCGTGCGAATAAAACATTATACATACAGGACAATAGATGATGGAAAGGTTCCATTAAGGAGTTATTATATACCATATATCTTCTAGAGTACATGGTGTAGCTAAGTGATAACATGCATTTATAACCTGAATTCTTACCCTAATTAACTCATATTCGTGCTTATTTTATGTGAATATGATGCATGTTATCATACTTTTTAGGAATTTTCTCCATTGGCATATCATTTCACTAAAGTTGATATTTATGCATAAATTAGGGATAATTTCATGTTAATCGATGATTAATCTTTGGTTTAAAGTAATAGAAGTTAATCTCTGTTATAGATGCATGTTGACTTCAGTAAATGTTTAGAAGGATGATTTTAGGATGAATTTATGATTTGGAATGTTTAATGATGATTTGAGTAAATTATAAGTCATCTTGATTTCTTCTCTCTAAATATATTTTAAATGACATGATATTAAAAAGAAAAGAAATTGTGATCCAATGGAGAAAATTTGGATTAAAAAGGAGTTGTAGTTTGAAAAATATGAATTTCTAAAGTTTTATCTGATTTTTCCTATTTTTCATTTGATTTTTTAATTGAATTATTTAAGTTTTTAGTTAGAAAAATCGCGAAAAAGGGGAAAACGTACCTGCGGAGCTGACGTGGCGACAGGCCCAGGCGGGGCTGACGTGGCGAGCGAGCCCACGTGGCGCTGCGGGTCCACCGCGCCGTTACGACGTGGCGCTGAGGCCACGTGGCAGGACGCGTGTGGCCGCAGCGCAGGAGCGCGCCGAGTGGCGGGGAGGCCACGTGGGCGCCCGTGTGGGGCGCCACGTGTCGCGGAGTAGAGAGGATATGTTATGATAGTTAATAGGGGAGTCTTCTCCCCTATTTAACCGCGCCAAAATCTCCTATTTTCTCCGTGTGGGACTATGTTCCCACACGGTTTTTACTCGCAGGTGACGTGGATGCGCGGCGAGCGTCCGATCTTCTCACGGACGGCTACGATCGCGTGGACCCGAGTCCACGCGATCATCAATCAACCACGTGCGCAATTACTCACTTAAGTGACGTTGATCGGAAGGCTCTCAGAACGCCACGTGGCATCCCGAGAAGCGGTGGATCGTCATCAAATCAAAGCCTTGAGATGCATCTGACGGCCGCGATTATTCGCAAGCACGACCGGCGGATCACCATCGGACGGTGCAGAAATGACGAGGAAGAACCTCGCGATCGAGCTGCGATCGCGGCGCGATCGAGCCGTGATCGCGGCCCGATCGAGCCGTGATCGCGGCCCGATCGAGCCGCGATCGCACACATTATGCCGCGGAATTGATCCCGCTCGAGCTGACGCTGATCGATGGAGCTTTAGGAGTACGATCGACGCCCGATCAAAGCCCGATCGGGCGGAAATCGTGGTCAATCGTGGCGGAAATCGTGGCCTTTTTGGAGGCTGATTTGAAGCCCAAATCGCGTGGATTTATCGCGGAATTGAAGCCACGATGCTACGCCCAAAGATCCGCTCCCACGTCGCCTTCACCCGAAACCCACGACCGCTTCCAATGGCCACGATTCCGGGCCTAATTTTCTCTTTAAAAACTCATGTATACCCTTCTTTGTTCTTCAACTTTTGATTGATTCGTGAAGGAATTAAGCGAATTTCGAGGAAAATCTTAAGTTCATCGTGATCCCCCCGCGTTTAGACTCGATTCCGAAGGGATTGGAGCGGGATTGATCGCGAATTCCTCCTTGATTTCATCGAATTTTCCCCTTGAATTCCGAAAGTCCGTGAGAAAGGATCCGAGCAAATTCACTCCAATTCGCGCAAATTGGAGCTTAATTCTCGTGGCAATCGGGTTAGTAGTGAGATTCGATCGATTATCAAGAGGTAATTTGAGTTTTTATTAGATTCAGAAGTTTAATTTTGCAAATTATTTCATAGTGTTCTTCATTTTCCCCAAATTTCGATCCGAAAAGTTGCTGATTTGAAAATAGGATATCTCCTTGATTATAATTCCAAATCACTTGATTTTGGTTTCATTGGATTCCTCTTTTCATCAGCTTTCCGTGGATAGAAATTTCATCAAATTCTGAGTTCATTTGCCCCTTCAATTTAACGTTTGACCACGGACTGTTCATCTTTCATCAGAAGTCAAACGTTGACTTTCGGGGTCAATTACTTTTTATTGGCAAATCAGAATTTGATAATTTCGGTCTTGTTGGATTCCTCTGGTTCTTAGCTTTCCATTGACATATAAATTGCAAGATTTGGATTTCATTTGGGCATTCAATTTGAAGATTTCCTCTGAGGTGTTCATTTCGGGGATTTTCTGATCATTGATTTTCAATAATTCATAATAAATCCATTTCTTATCCAAAAATTACAAAACATATATCAATAAATTCCATTTTCTCTCGAGTTTCCAAATATCTAATTTTCGTAATATTCTGACTCTGTTTGATTCTCTGATTTTTCAGAATACCTACTGCTGGTCAAAGTCAACGCTTTGACTTTGACTTTTGACTTTTCTCTGTCAAATCCGAGATTTCAAATCTTAAAACTTCTTATTTACCCTATTTATATCATTTCCATATCTTAAATATTATTTTCTCTTATTTTAAACTTCTTTTAAACCTAAGTTTGAGCAAGTCAACTCTGCGATTAAAGTCAACCCTGCTCTCTGTGGATCGACCCGATACTTACCCAGTACTTGATTATTCTATCTTGTCTTTGTGAGTTCGGTTTTATAAATTTTGTTTGACCATCGTATTTGTGTTTTAACGACGCACAAAAACGACCCGTCACTGAGCACCTAAAAGGCTAGCAACTCAACCTACCAATTGGGTAAGATCGATCATCGATTAATTAATCTATATGGTTATTTAGATAATTAATTTAGGTTGACCAATAAGTTGTTACTAGGTCAATTGAGTTATTAAATAGTGAGATACATGGACCTAGAGAGTCATGACAAGACGAATATGTGCAGTCGTTAAATACACGTGGATACATGTCAAAACATATTCCAAACTAACCAATTTAAAGTTATCATCATGAATTGAAGAGTCAAGTGGTGAATAAGGGTCAAATCCACAAAGAATTAAGGTATTTAGAAAGAGAACTCAAAGACAAATCTAGGGAACCAAAAATCACTTGATTTGGATCAAGATTCGCAGAGAAATCAAAGAGCAAAACTTAGTTAGAATTTTTGAACCCGAAGAGAGAAAAAACCAAAATTAAATCTCAAATTAACCTAATCTTTGACTTGAAAATAAAATCTGATGTTATAGGAAGAGAGATTAGGAAGAAAACATGAATTTTAACTTGAGATAGCACTCGAAATAATCCTATTGATCGTCGGATCATAGGCTTTTCTTTTTGTGATTTCGAAGACGATCGTCGGCATTTAAGAAGCGATTACTCCTTTTTATGTCCACGAAATCTCACTTTCAAACACTCCTTAGACGAGAAAACTGATCTAGAAGATATTCAAGGATTGAGAAGTCTAAACAGTTTGATTACTCAAAATACCCCTAAATGTTTTACATCATCAAAGAACATGTGTATTTATAGTCTAAATTGGGTGTGGCCATTACATTTGGTTCTTCATCTTTAATCAACGGCTTAGATGAAATGCTTGGATACGAATCATTGCCACTAAGTCACATACGTATGATCAAAGATGGAGTGCTCATATTATGTCATGTTGCACGTGTAGAAGAAGCGTCACTCGATTGCGTCTGCACAAAAATATATTTAAAAGTTAAATTTAAGAAATAACAAGAAAGTAAAATTTTATTTCAAAAATAAGTTCATTTGTTTTAGAAAAATAAAGTTAGAAAAATAAATAAGTGTATAAAAAGTATTTTCGCTTATTATTTAACATTAAAACCTCTCTATAATCTCAAATATAGATAGGAATAATCTAATATATAAATATTTCTCTTAATTATCTTTGATTATCTCTAAAACAGCAGATTTTGAGATTTTAACTTAAATTTTCATAGAATGATAAATATACACTCAAAACATGATAACATGCATAAGAATGGAATATTTTATGCCTTAATTTGCATTAATAATCATATAATTTCATCTGTAAATTGCATGGTATTAGGTAACCCATATAGGGTCTATCGATATTGGTGGATATAAATCTAATTATGAAGATTTTTATGAAAAGTACACATACCAAATGTCTATAAATAAGGGGAGAACGATCATAACTCATGGTGCCCACACACGCCTTGTGATAATTCTCTCCTTTCTTCTCTTTCTCTCTTGAAAAGGAGATTATATGATTCAACCATCCAAAATCGTGTGGATACCATGACAAGATAGATTCTTGAATACCTTCAAGAACTCCTTTAAGAGAACCTTCAAAAACTCCTTGAAGTGATTGCATGAAGGTGTAAAAAGACGAAGAAAAGAAGAAAAAAATAGGTTAAGAGTTAAAGAGGGAATTAACCTAGTTGACTCTAGGAAGTCAACTAGGAATTAATTCACTCATTATTTTATTTTCTATCTAATATTTTATTTCAGGGCATATATTTAAAGAGGATCAAATTCCTGATCCAATGAAGAAAATTTCATGCAAAAACGAGTTCTAGAAATAAAGTTATGAATTTTTTAAGATGAACTAGTTTTCTAGATTTTTCAAGAATTTGTAGAAATAAAAAAATTTGAAAAAAGGGGGTTTATTATGCATGGGACCCCTGCGGTGCTGATGTGGAAATGCAAACATGAGGTAGCGCCATCTAGGCTGACACAAATGCGTGTGGTGCCTACGTCACGAATGGCTAGTGGGCTAAGCTTATTGGTCCCTCGGGTAGAGAGAAGGGGGGCGTCATAAGGCCCATAGGGTGAGGCAAAGGCTTAAAGCCGTTCCTCCTTATATACACGATGAAATCTTTACATTCTATTTGTGTGGAACTAAACTGACGGAGAATTATTTTGAAACGTGTACACAAGGGTTCTAAGTGAACCTATCCTCTTCCTCCTCCTTATCCACCAACTTGAGAAATTATCCATTCATTAAATGGATGAAGAAGACCTCTCTAAATAATTAAAGAGAGTAGATCTTAAGGGAATTATTTTCCCTCCCTTATCCTATTTTATACTGATCTAAAGATTGACTTGGTCAAAGCATTTAATCCTTATTTTTAGAAACCTAGAATTCCTTGAGTGGACCAAGTCAACCACCCCTTTTCCTTTGATATAGGATCCTAATCTTCGAAACCACATCTACTATATCATAGGTACCTTGTATGAATAAATGATCTCAAAAGAAAAGAAAATTAGGAACATCTTTGTTATTCCATTTCCTTCTTTCCTTGAATACCACCTATAGTTACAATTATAGGGAGATCTAAGTGAAATTAATATCTATGGATTCTATCTCAAGACAAGACTTAATGTTGATAATCAGAAAGGAAGACAAGTACCTCAAAGATCTTCACGGTTTCTAAAGTTTAAGAAGACCTAAACTGAAATATGAGGAGAAGATGAGCAGCACAATTGAAGAAGAAGATAAAGAAGTCTCAGCTTGGATCAGCACCTTGTCATGTGAGACCAGTAACAAGCTATCATTGAAGAAAATAATCACGAGACTAGATCCATCCTCTGAACTACTTGGGACTTCCAACATCATCTAAAGGGTCAGTGAATGTTCACATCCTCTTCCTTGGATATCCTGAGAAAGCAAAAACATAGGAAGCCACATTATAAAGAAACTTCAAGGGAGCTAAAGACATGAGTACTTCTCCCTTAAGACCGACATCTCGACAGCAAAAGAAGATAGCACAGGCCAAAGACTTCCCCAAGATAAATCCAACGGATCCCACTTGCAATTATGACTTCTAAATGGACCACATCAAGAGCACATTTGATTCATGAAGACTACCTCCCGCGAGATCAACACCTATATGAGTGAGAAGGCAATGACTGTTTGTTCAGAATAATTCTACCCACTCATAGAAGAAATCGAAGGCTTGCCGAGAATAATGCCATTCTTCATGAATTGCACTTTATCAAAGGCGTCGTTTACTATTCCTGCACGATCTTTCTTCTCTACATACTGACGACCACCCACCCTATTACTACCACGTGGTTCAATGCGTCTACAAATATGGAACAACGAGAGGACGTCAAGGCTTCCACATAGAGGTATTATAACCCCAACTGCCGAAAGTCAACGCAGGATTGAAGAAATATATATCCTCTTCTTGTCTACTATGGTGATCCGCATGAAGACCAACACAAAATCAAACCCGGCGATTCATTATCACCGTGCACACTCTCGCAGCATCAGTCGCGACCCAATCCAAAGGAGACCACATAAGCAAAGAATATTCACAGCTTCACCCGCCACTCTCCATATTTATAAGGCGAATAATCAATTTCTTCCTTCTTAATGCCATTGAACATGAGACAGCAAGCAAGGCGAAGATTCCGAGTAGGTAGTGGATGAAGGAGACTTTGACGGCGCTACAGACGTCAAACGGAGTATCAGAGCATGAGGATAATTGAGAAGATAACGACGACGGTTCCCCAGTCCACATGCAACGATGGTCTTACGATGAGAAAAACCATACATCTATCATTACCTTCCTTACCGACAGACCACAACCAAAGGCGACGTCAGAAAGAATGCCCATCGGCCACCTCTCCAGGAGGCCTTGACTCATAGGACTTTGCCACGACGTTAACGGTGCCGCCACGCTGGCATCCAAAGCACGAACCATCCGGCACCTTACCACGTGAAGTTACGTCAAATGAAGATAAGTAACTACCCATTACCACGTGAAAACATGAAATACAGGAGATTCCGCGATCAACCGCACGGATACGGATTAAACCGCATGGATTACGGATTCAATCCACGCGGATTATGGAAACAAAGAGACAAATACGTAAAACGGAGGGACGCACCCAACAAACTGCTTATCTTCCGAAGCACCTCTTCAGCCTGGCTTCTCCACTATCTTTACCCTATAAAAGAGAAATTGTACGAGACACAGATGTTTTTTGATAGAAAATTTGGTTACCGGTTTGTTTTATCCCTGTGTGTTCATCGTATCCTCCCTGTACTTCTCCCACCTTCTCTCCTCTCCGAGTTCTATCTCCCTTCCCTTTTCTCCCTCCCGTTCTTTCCGCTTTCTTCCATTTCAAGTCCGATGCAAACAGAGGATATTCTGCGTGAAGTCTCGCGAACGCACTTCCTGTTCTCCTCCAGGTATTCATCCTCTCCCTTCTTTAAACTGTGGAATAGTTCATCCTTATACTATCATAAGTCCAACTTATTATTCCCTGTTATCTCCCCTCTTCTTCCCATCTGTCCGCTCTCCCTGACTTCATCTTCCATCCTCTTTTAAATCCTCTTCCTCTGTTTCTTATATCTATCACTTTCCACCTTTCTCAACACCGTATTCTCCTTGTCTTCTCTGTCATCACTCTTCAATCACTACTAACCGAGATTATCCTCTGTTAGATAAAACCCAATCGTCTGCCTATTCTACCATAATATATCTTTTATCTTCTAGCTATATTTATTAATTACTACATATCACCCTATTATCCATTTCTCTTCTCCACTTATCATAATCTTCATCACCATTATTATCTTAAATGAATTATAACTCTATTGCCAATTGATATCCCTTCATAGGTCCTCTCTTAAATTGTAGGAACATCTTCTAAATTATCCTACATTATAAACATATCTCTATTTTTCAGGCAACATGGCAATGCGTGGAGCGTGGGATGAAGCTCGCGAATCGGCACACGTTGATCTTGTGGATCTTGGTCCACCAAATTATGATCAAAGCATGAGACATATTTGTAGTTGTCAATCTTATTCGTGAGATCTAATGGCTGCGACCTAATCCTGCACTCGGCTCACGATGGCGTGACATGTGACAAATTATGGACACTCTGATGAAGATCCAATGGTGGAAATCAAGGAAAAGTGTTACCCGCATCTTGGGTCCTAGCCTACTTATCGCCATCTACGTGGCTTCATCGTAGCCGTCCAAGCTCTTTAAGCGACACGGATGGCTGAATTTCACGCAAGAATTTCTTCTATAAATTGATGTTCTCTCTTACAGAAATGTAACTCTTGATTAGGCGTTAAATTGAGCATTTTTGGAGGAAGATCTTGAGTTCTTCGTGATTCTCTTGCGTTCTAGACTCAATTGCGCATGGATTGAGGCAAGTAAATCACAAACATTGTGAGAAAACATTCGGAAATCGCCCCCTAAACGTCCAAATCACGTTGGAAACAAAATAAAAGAAATTTACAGAAATCAAAGAAATTTGAGGATCAATCTTCATTTCAATCGGGTTAGTAGTGTGACTCCTTCATAATCCTCACTTTCTAGATAGTTTAGATTAGATTTAGATAGATAATCAGACTTTGAAAATCTGAATTTCTTCATTTTCGCCCAAATTTTGTCACGGATTTTTGTTGATTTCTAGAGAAGGATTTCTCCCTAATCTTAAGTCAAATTCTAACGAATTTGATTTCATTAGATTCTTTGTTCAATCAACTTTCCGTGGATATCCGATTCACAAATTTCTTTTAAGGTTTCACGAGTTGATTTGTTGTTTGACCAACTACTGTTCAAAATCAATCTAAATTTGGGCGTTAACATTTGAGGGATATTACTACAAATATAGGGAGTCAAATTTTCCACTTTTGGTGTCTTTAGAATCCTCTGATCATCAACTTTCTGTGTGTAGTTGCTAGCTTTGGATATCATTTGATTAGTCAATTTAAGGATTTTGACCAAAACATTCGTTTTATTGATTTTTTTTTTGTCCATTGATTTTAGACAAATCATAGTAAATCCAATTGTTCTCTAAAAATCATGATCTTTATATGAAAATTCTCATTTTTCTCTATATTTTATAAAAATATAATTTTTGTAATATTATCTCACCTTTTTCTCTAGTTTTACATAAAGTCAATGTAGGGTCAAAGTCAATGCTTTGACTTTGACTTTCGACTTTTCTTCTCCAATATATTAGTACTATCTCCATTATTCAAAATTCTTAAAACACATTCTCTCATATATTAGTACTATCTCCATTGATTAGATAGTATATTCATTTCTTTAAAAAACCTTAATTAGACTTATGTTGATCGAGTCAACTCTTTTGATAAAAAGTCAACCGTGCTCTCTGTGGATTCGACCCGATCCTATCGTTGTACTTGAGTTTTAATTTTTAAATTATCTTGAGTTAAAAAATATAAATATTGTTTGACTAACAATCATGTGTTTTAATGACCGCACAAATCGTTCATTAGTCACCCATCCTAGTATTGCTCTCACTCTAGCACACTTAACTTTGGAGCTCTTATAAGAGCTAGTACAATAAACCCTCTAATGAGCTATATCTAACGCTACCTCAAGTTAAACTATATAAATCAAGCCTGCCCAGCTTGGATCCTAAACAATCATAAGGCACATTGATATGCTCTTTGTCAAGATGTTAGCGAGCTGGTCCGATGATGACACATGTGGTGTAGCAATAACTCCCATCAACACCTTGCCATGGATAAAGTGACAATTAATCTCAATATGCTTGGTCCTCTTATGAAAGGTAGGGTTTCTAGCAATAAAGAGAGCTACATGGTTATCACAATGCATAGGCATAGGCATGGGGGTCCTGATGCCTAAGACTTGTAGAAAAGATTACACCCATACCATCTCACGAGCGATAGCAGCCATAGCTCAATACTTATCTTCCTTTTTCAAAAAAGAGACAACCTTTTGTTTTTGAGAATGCCAAGTGACAATCTTACCTCCTACGTATCTGCAATACCCTGTAGTAGATTTTTGATCTCCTTTGTCCCAACATATCCACCATTAGAATAAATCTCAATACGAAGATGATCATGGCATCAATATTTAAGCCCTTTGCGAGGGGCATGCTTGATATACGCAAGAACCCGTAATGCACCCTTGCAATGCACCATGCAAGGTTCCTACATGAACTAACTAATTGCACTAACAACATAAGTAATATCAAAATGAGTAACTATTAGACAAATTGGCTTCCCTAATAGATGCTGATAGCGACTAGCATATGCCATCATAAGTGAATCGATGTCCCAACACTTGGGTCATGCCTCTAAGGGGGATGTACTTAGTTTATACCCAAGTAAACTCTTCTCTTAGAAATTATCTAAGGCATACTTTCTTTGAGATAACGCTAACTTATCTGATTGGTAAGCAAACTCAATCCCAAGGTAATATCTTGGTATCTGCAAGTCACATGTCGCAAAGTGCATATGAAGATAAGCTTTGGTAGAAGAGATACCAGCTTCATTGCTACCAATTGATAGAATATCATTCACATATATTGAAAGCACCACATAGCCTAGTAAGATTGTCTTGTGCATCACTATTGGATCAAACTTACAAGGGTTAAAGCCATAAGCCATGAGTAGACCACTAAACTTTACAAACCAAGTGCGATAAATTTCTTTTAGCCCATAGATAGCACGACAAAGAAGACAAACCTAGGAAGTTTCCCCTTGAGCAACATACCTCAGAGGTTAATCCATAAAAAATTTCTCTACTAGATCATCATATAAGATGGCGTTGGAGACATCCAATTGATGAAGAGGTCAATCTAGATTGAAGGCTAGAGATAAAAGAATGCGTATAGAGTCATCTTAACAACTGGAGAGAAGGTCTCCGTGTAATCAATGCCATGAGCTTGAGTGAATCCGTTAGCAATTAATCGGCACTTATGACAAGCCACAGTGCCATCTAGATGGTGCTTTAGAGTGAAAACCCATTTGCATGTCACAATGTTAGCATCAATAGGGCATGATACTAAGTCCCATATGTCACGATGCAGCAGGGCACGATGCTCTAGATCCATGGCTACTTTCCATTTTGGTACTTATCGAGCTTTATGATATGTGTGGGAGAGTGACTCAAAAGATACGGCAAGAGCAAATGTCGGGTAAATGGAAGAAAGGCGCTCATAGGTGATGAGACGAGACTGCGAGGTCATTGAATACACGTAGAGACATGTGAAAAAAATTTCCAAACTCACCAATTTTGATAAATAATCACAAATTAGATAGTATAGAGGTGAATAATGGTCAAATCCACAGAGAATTAAGGTATTTTTGAGGTATTTCTTCAAATTCGATCAAATCAGAAAATGAATTGAGGTGTAAAATTAGGGATCTTTATATTTTTAGAAAGCTAACTTAAAGTCAAATCCATGTAATCAAAAATCACATAATTGGATCAAGATTCGTGGAGAAAAAAATGACCAAAAATTAAGTAGAAAATTTAAACGCAAAGAGAGAAAACAAAAATTAAATCTAAAATTTGACTAATCTACTATTTGAAATTGAAATCTAATGTTATAAGAACAAACATTAGGAGGAAAACAGAAATTCTAACTCAAGATAGCACTTGAAATGATCAAATTGATTGCTAGATCAAAGGCTTTTCATTCCAGAATTTTGAAGAGGATCGTTGGCATTCAAGAATCCATTTCTCCCTATTCTCTCAACGAAATCTCCCTTCCAAACACTCCTCTGATGTGGAAATGAGTTTAGAAGCAAAGGGAATCAAGAGATTACAGGATTAATATGTCTAATTAGTTCGATTTCTCGAAACACCCCTGAATGGTTTACATCATCAAAGAGAATGATAATTTATATGGAAAATTGAGTGTGACCGTTGGCTTTGGCTCTTCCTCTTTAATCAACGGCTCAGATGAAACGCTTGGATGCAAATCATTGTAATTAAGTCATGTGTGTTAGATCAGAGATGAAGCCCCTATACTTTTCCACGTCGCACGATCGCATCCATCTAATCGGGAATCGACATATGAGATATTGCCACGCGTCCATTGAAGTCCATCGGGAGCATTTAATCTCAGCTGTTATAACTCTTCAAAACAACGGCTGAGATTAAAGCATTTTAAAAAGAATCGTCGCCCAATCAAAATCCGCCGCGTACCCATTCACTTAAGTGATGATTGACAATCGTGATTTAATCGCGCGATTACACACCACGTTTTGCCACATCACCTAAACATTAAAAAATAAACAAAAAAAGTCACACATGATAAAAAATAAAGGGAATGAGCACGTATATAAGTGATATGCCATTAGTGAGTTAGCAAAAATCTTGAAAAGGGTGCTATCTCACTAATTACACAAGCACACACATGCATGCACATATGCCCACACATGCATGCACACACACGCGCACACACGCCTGCATACGCACACACACGCGTGCACACATGCATACGTGTGCGCCATGTGGCGTGTGCATACACTGCCACGTGGTGACCCATTTTTGCTCCCGTCACGTTGGCTGCCACATCTGAATGCAACAAAAATATAATTTTTCTGCATTTTAATTCGAAATAAATCGAATTAAATTCATTAAAAAAAATCCAAAAAAATCCATAAAAATTAGAAAATTTCTATCTTTTAAAATAAAACTCCAAATTAATCCAAATTTGTTTTCTTAGATCAAAAGTAAAATTATCTATTATTCTAAAAATTAAAATTATTTAAATAACAAGATTATAATTTTTTTGAAAAATACACTCAGTTCTCTTAAAAAATGAACCTTAGAAAAATAAATCAGTATAGAAAAAGTATTTTCTACTACTATTTAACATTAAAACCTAATTATCATCTCAAATCGAGATGGGAATAATATAATATTTAAAATTTTCTCTTAATTATCCATGATTATCCCTAAACTAGTGCATTTTGAGATTATAACTTAATTTTTATAGATTGATAGATATATACTCAAAATATGATATCATGCATAAGAATGGAATGTTTTATGCCTTAGTTTGGATTGATAATCATATAATTTCTTATATAATTCGCATGTTATCAACAGAAAACAAAGGGGGCTATGGGATGTTGGGTACAAGCACAAGTACCCTTTTGCAAGGCGATGGGAAGATGAATGTCTTCAAGAGGTGGATCATGATAAAGTGGATTTTGGTGTCATTTAAGAGGTAACTGATAACAAGCAAAATTATGCATCTATGCTAGCCATTCTTGTCTTTATTTTTGCCTTTAAATATAATAACCAGTCATTATTCTTGTATGTTATCATGATTTTATACCCAAAATAAAGAATTCCATTTCTATATGAAATGGAAAAGATTAATTAGAAAAATTAGGGTCATTAAGAGATTGTTAAAAGCTTAATCGGAAGAATTATATATAAGAGCTTGTCTTCAATGATAAACAGTAATAAATCAAACCTTTGTTCATAAATGAAAGACTAATATTTTCGATGAGGTAGTCATTTTTACTAGTTTTCCTTTATATTAGTTTGTTTCACTAATGCCCTTAATGGGCTAGTTGTGACTGATGAGCGTGGGAAGCGTTTTGGACATGATATGCAGGTGATTAAGCAGGGACCAATAAGGAAGCGTGATCACCTAATGCATACTCACCTGAAGCGATGTATACAATACCACGTCTCAACTCACCTGAAGCGTGTGTGACTCAAACACATGAGTGGTCCTCATCCAATCAAGGAGACTATAAGAAGAAGGCAAGCAATAGAAGCATGGATCATGGTGGCGTGTGCAAAGCGAGACACATCTAGAGCATACTGATTTTGCAAGCACTTGCATCGCAAAATCAGAAAGCATAAAGAGAGAGGGAGGTTCATTTGTTCTACCAATTCTTGATTCTCGCCCCAATGAACCATTGATCTGGACGACACAGCGAGGTTAAGATCTATTAAAGAGATTGCTAACGACTTTGAGTGGCTCATCGAGTTGATGACTTCAATTAGAAGCTGCAAGGAGGTTTGTTAGAACTAGTTTAGGTTTAGAAAATTTTTTTCGTTTTCTTTTCTTTCGAGTCGAATTATTTCTTTAAGCAGATTTGTTGTTTGAAGTTGATACTTCCGGTATTTTTGTTGCCGTATTAGTACATTTTGCATTTAATTCAAAATCAATTTTGGGTTTTACATTGTTAGTTTGTTGATTCCGTCAGTGCTTCCTTTTCTTTTCTCTCGAATCGAATCATTTCTTCACTAGATTTGTTGATTGAAGTCAATTCTTACAGCATTTATAATTCGTTTTTAGTATCTTTTGGAGTTTCATTCAAGTTAAATTTAAGGTTTTAGATTGTTAGTTCTTTAATTTAGTCAGTGTTATCTTTTTATTTTAGGCAGAAAACGAAAAGAAAATTAAAGAAATAAAATCTTGACTCTATTAATCACCTTTCGTATTTGAATTCACTTAGAAAACTCAAGTGACTACTCTCTTTTAGTCAAATTAGATCTGATGTAATTTGAGAAGATTTAAAATTAGTCAGATTCTCTGTTCATTAGCTATGGTAAGAGAGAAGTACATTGTTCAATCAGAAGAAGACAATTACAAAAATTTAAAAAGGTTAATAAGGATAAAATAGAATATAGGTGATTAAAAAAATTAAATTGAATTCAAGATCTGAATAAAAAGAAACTGTTAAAGTAAACATATTATTAATTTCTCTTTCAAATCTTTATTGAGAAATTAAACTTTCTCAATAGAGTCTCTCTTTCCTTAATCTAATATTTGGAAATTACCGTAATAGAGAATAAGGTGAAATTGAAAATATTCACTATGAGATCATATTGAGTTGACTTTAGTAATAATTTTCTATTACTATTGAGTGTAGTTGGTTGACAAGAAGTTATGAATTAAATAAAAAGAAAAAAGAAAAGTAGACTTTGCCATAGCCTCCCTTGGATTGACCCCTTTACTAAGCCTCATCTTTAGATAGCTAGGAGTTTAAAGGGAAAAAAATTTTATATGCACTTTTATTGATTAAGTCTGAATAAAGGCATAACGACACAATTAATTAGGGTAATTTGGACTTATCATTAACCAAAGGAGTACGTGAATTAGTAAGGGGCAGATAAGAGAAAGATTCAAGAGTATGTATCACAGGTAGTGGTAGAGTCAGACAACCATCAAAGGTAAGCAAGGCAAGAGGCATAGTAGATGATGTAGTGGAGATCCCTAGAGAAGGCAACAAGGATGATGAAGGAATAGAGGGGAACCCAGGGGCTCCTAAGGGAGTAATAGATGGAGAAGAGTAGGGAACATCTTCATGGTGGTGACATCAGCAAAAATCTTACAGCACCGCATATCAGAGAAGTAGACATGATATCTCTTTTGCTTGCGCAAATAGCCAACAAATACTCCCTTTAATGCACAAGGAGCTAGTTTAGCTAGAGATGGAGTAGAGTCTTGCACAAAGGTAGTGCATCCAAACACATAAGGTGGTAAGGGAAAGAGAGAAGTATTGGGGAAAAGACAAGTAATAGGAATTGCACCTCCCAAATGAGAAGAAGGAAGCTGATTATGGAGCTAAGTGACTATCATGACGGCATCAGACCACAAATAGTGTGAAGCATGTATCTCATATAGTAATATGTGAGTGATGTCAACTAGTATGCGGTGTTTTCTTTCTGCAAAACAATTTTGAGAAGAAGTTTAAGGGCAAGTAGTTTGGTGAATGATTCCCTATTCAACATAAAATGTTTGGAAGGCCATTTGGATGAGTTCTAGAGCATTGACAGTTTGAATAACATTTAGTGTGGTGGAATGATGAGCAATGATTTATTATGTAATTGACGAACAATGTCAAGAACTTGTGTGTGGTCTTTTGATGAGAAATACCCAACTGACTCGAGTATAATCATCAATAAATATTATGTAATAAAGATGGCCTAGGGAAAAAGGAACCCGGGAGGGGCCCCAAATGTTGTAATGAATCAAGTCAAAGACACAAGAGGATGGAATGGAGTCACGAGAAAGGTAAGTCGAATGATGATGTTTTCCCATTTGACATGACTCGCACACAAACTTAGTTAAACATAATAATGGTAAGGTTTGCTTAAGTTTAGAACAACAAGGATGGCCACAATATAAAAGTACCACAAGAGCTATAAAATAGGACAAGAAGCCCAGAAGAAGGGTTGTCTAACATGAGCACATAGATCCCACAACCATTCTTATTCCCCAAACCAATCCTCTAACCAATATGAAGGTCTTGGAAGATACAATGGAAAGGGTAGAAAATGGCAATACAATTAAGTTTACGAGTAATGGTACTAATAGAAAGTAGGTTAGTGGGAAATCTAGAAACATATAAGAATTATGTAGAGGAAGGGAGGGAGTAGGTTTGGTTGATCTACACCCTTTAATAGAGCTTGAAGAACCATCTGCAATGGATACGGGTGGATAGGTGGTGGTAAGAGTAAGGGAGGAGAAGATAGAAGGGGCTCTTATTATATGAGCCAAAGCCCACAAGTCAATAACTCATGACAATCTAGAAGCAAGAAAGGCATGTGTACTTGAAGTAGAAGCCAAGTTGACAGTCAACGTGGATGCCTGAGACTACTTCTATGCTTCATATTTTGCTAGGGTAAACATCATTTGTATAGTTGGTCTAGCTGGTGGTGTAGATATACTAGGAGGAGTCAAGCTCGGAGTAGTAGAGGAAAACATAGCTTGAGCCCATTTTGGGTTCCTAAAATCCTTCTAGCACTTCTTTGAAGCATGAGTGGTCTTGGCACAATAGATTGTCGTATGCCATTGAGATAGACTCCATTGGTTAGCTCCTCATGATATCATTTCAATGTGTGTAAATCTGTTGTGGGTAGTTGATAGAGAGACAACTCTTGCACAAGTGATTGGAGGTGACCAAAGTCATCGCGAAGAGATCGATCACCTTGTTTGCAAGTAAACATGAACTCGAAGATTTCCACTATGCGACTAATGTTGGTCTTGTTTTTGTACATAGTCTCTAACGTATGTCATAGCGCACTTCTAGGTTTGATATGTGAGAGAGGTTGAGAAATAGTTGAAAGAGTGCTTTGACACATCCAGGAGTGAACATCAGAGTCTAGTTGATTATAGATATCATAATTCAAAGTAGTTCTAGCAAGAGAAAACTCCATCAAATGGTGTAGTAGGAAATGGGCAATTAGAAAAGCTTCAAAGCTAGTAGCTCATGATGCATAATTGTGATCGTCAAAGGTGTATGTTGGTCATGTCAATTGGCTCATCATAGAATATCGTGTCATGGTTGTGTCAATTGGCTTCTTCGGGGGGTGATATCTATGATAAAGCAGTTGGGAGCAAGGGGATTTGTCAGTGGAGCAAATAGTAGTGATGACTCACCTGACCTAGAAGATGGGATCAGACCCAAAAACAAGGCTTAATTGCAGTAGCCTTAAAGAGGGTAGGGTAATGACAGAAGCATATCTGAAAGGGCATAGAAGTGGGCCAGAAAAGGCAGTTCCCCGAAAGTGACGGCAGCTATGGCTCAAGAAGGGCGGTGACGGGCACTCAAGAAGGGTGGCAGCGGCAACTCAATAAGGGTGACAACCCAAGAAGGGTAGAAGCAAAGGCTTTAGAAGGCCAGTGACGGCCACTCGAGAAGGGTGGCGGCGGCGGCCCAATAAGGGCGGCAATAGAGGAAAAAAGGAGGAGGGGAGAGGGGATATCTTTAGCACTCCTAGGGTACTAGTAGGAAAGGAAATAGAGCAATGGCGGCAGCGGTAGCACGAAAAAAGAATTTAATTTAGGCTCTGATATCATGTGAATGTTACAGCCTAATTGTATTGAGTGAGTGAAGAAGAGATTATAAGTATCTATTTATAGAGGAGAAAGAAAAAACATAGAAATATAACTGAGGTGTCATTTTCGTGCATCGTTAAAACACAAAGACGATGGTCAAACAAAATTTATAAAACCGAACTCACAAAGACAAAATATAATAATCAAGTATTGGGTAAGTATCGAGTCGATCCACAGAGAGCAGGATTAACTTTAATCCCAAAGTTGACTTGGTCAAACTTAGGTTTAAAAGGGGTTTTAAATAAGAGAAAATAAGGTAAAATGAGTGGAAGTGATATTAATAGACCTAATAAGAAGTTTTAAGAATTGAAATCTCGGATTTGACAGAGAAAAGTCAAAAGTCAAAGTCAAAGCATTGACTTTGACTAATAGTAGGTGTACTGTAAAATCAGAGAATCAAACAGAGTCAGAAGATTACGAAAAAAATATATATTCAGAAACTAGAGAGAAAATGGAATTTATGGATATATCATTCGTGATTTTTAGATAAGAAATGGATTTATTATGAATTATTGAAAATCAACTATCAGAAAATCCCCGAAATTAACACCTCAGAGGAAATCTTCAAATTAAATGGTCAAATGAAATCCAAATCTTGTAATTTCTATGTAAATGGAAAGCTAAGAACCAGAGGAATCAAAAGAGACCAAAATGATCGAATTCTGATTTGTAAATTGAAAGTAATTGACCCTGAAAGTCAACCTTTGACTTCTGATGATAGATGAACAGTCCTCAGTCAAACGTCAAATTGAAGGATCAACTAAACTTGGAATTCGATGAATTTGCTATCCACGGAAAGCTGAGGAAAGGAGGAATCCAGTGAAACTAGAATCAAGTGATTTGGAATTATAATCAGAGAGATATCCTATTTTCAAAATCAGCAATTTTTCGGACTAGAAATTAGGAAAAATGAAGAACACTATGAACTACTTTGCGAAATTAAAAATCTAAACCAAGCAAAAATACAAATTACCTCTTGATAATCGATCAAACCTCACTACCAACCCGATTGCCGCAAGAATGGGGCCTCAATTCTTGTGGATTGAAGCGAATTTGCTCAGATTCTTCCTCGTGGACGTTCGGAATTCAAGGGGAAAATTCGATGAAATCGAGAGATGAAATCGTGATTATCATGCTTCACTGGATGCGTCTCTACACACTTGGAAGCAGAGGATCACAAGAACTTAAGACCTTCCTCGAAACTCGCTTAATTTCTTCACGAGTTGATCAAAAGTTCAAGAACAAAGAGAGAAATACATTGGTTTTAAAGAGGAAATTGGGCTTGAAATCGTGGGTGATGGAGCAGTCGTGAGCGCGAATTTGCAGCGTCTAGGGTGTGATTCCATGGGCATGGATCGTGGCTTCAATGTCGCGACGGATTGGCCCGGAATTAGCGGTGAGTTGGATTGACTTTGCTTCAAAAAGAGGCCACAATCGGGCCACGATCGGGCCACGATCGTGAGTCGATCGTGATCCTGGAGCTTGGTCGGCCGCCGTCTGATCCTATGGGAGTGATTCCGCGACAAAAGCTCCATGATCGCAGCTCGATCGCGCCATGATCGCGGTTCGATCGGACTGCGATCGTGTGGTTCTTCCACGATACGTCTGCACCGTCCGATGGACCTCACGTAAATGGACGATCGCGATCTCCCGATCAAGCCGCGATCGCGATGAAGAACAGGCGTCAGATGAAGATCAAGGCTACGGTGAATCCATGTGACGTTCATCCTCGTGCAATCGCGTGACAAGATGTCGTACGTCCGATTGAGGCGTGATGTCTCCTCGCCACGCCACGTGTCGCACATCCGCCGTTTCACTTAAACCGAAATTTGCGCACGTGTTGGATTGATGATCGCGTGGACTCGGGTCCACGCGATCTCCACCGTCTTGATAGAATCCGACGCCTGCCGCTTGTCCACGTCGCCTGCAAAAGAGAAACCGTGTGGGAACATAGTCCCACATGGAAGAAATATCGGGAGCTTTTGCGTTTAAATAGGGGAGCCCCCCTATTTAATCATAGCGTTACCGTCCCCCAATGTTACCAGGGCTCCACTATACCTGTGGGCCCTCCACTCACCAGCCTTGCCACGTGGCGCCCCTCACGGGCGTCCGCGTGGCCAGTCCGTTTGGCCCCCGGCCACGCGTCAACGCCACCTACGCCCCGCGTGGGTCACTCGGGCGCTGCCACGTGGCCACAGTGCCGCTTCGCAACCCGAGGCGGTCCCACGCGCGACGTCCGTCTGCAGGTTAGTAAACCCCTTTTTTGCGATTTTAAATAGGAAAATTCAATTTAAAAATTAAATAAAATTCGGAAAAAGGGCCTAAAACTTCAAAAATTCATAATTTAGAATATACAACTCCTTTTTAATCCAAATTTTCTCCATTGGATCACAAATTCTTTTCTTTTTAATATCATGTCATTTAAAATATATTTAGAAAGAAGAAATCAAGATGACTTATAATTTACTTACATTATTTCTCATTAAACATTTTAAATCATAAATTCATCCTAAAATCATCCTTCCAAACATTTACTAAAGTCAAAACCCATTCAATAACAGAGAGTAACTTCTATTAATTTAAACACAAGATTAATCATCTATTAAGCATGAAATTATCCCTAATTTATGCATAAATATCAACTTAGTTGAAATGACATGCCAATGGAGAAAATTCCTAAAAAGTATGATAACATGTATCATATTCACATAAAGAAGCATGAATATGAGTTAATTAAGATAAGAATTCAAGTTATAAATGCATGTTATCAATAACCCAGATGGGACTAATATCCTAAGAGCAAGATAAAATATGAGCACTTCCCAAGAGGTCAGCCATCCTAGTATTGTTCTCACTCTAGCAAGCCTAAATTTGGAATTCTTATAAGAGCTAGTGCAATAGACCCTCTAATGAGCTATATATAATAAAATGCATGTTCTAAATATTGTCATTCACATGATACTAAAGAAGGACATCAAAATATTTACAAATGATAGCACTATCACATTGGACTCATTTGATGATTATAGCTAATCATGTGAGTAGTGATATGGAGATGCTAAAGATACAAAGTGGGTACTCATTGGAGAAGGAAGTGAATGAATTGATCTTATGAATCCCTAAATGTTATTCTACTCAGTAGTCAATCAGGTTAATTTATGTCATGGTTGTGTATGTTATCCTTTGACCTAAGACACCAAAGACAACTATGTGGATGATCATATTTTAACTTTGACATATGAATCCTTGGGTTATTGAGCTTTAGATTTCAACATCCCCTCTCCTCTTGGGCAATGATGGGTGATGATGATAGGTCATTGACCATTCTCTAACAAGAAGATATAGTTTGTGTACACAATTATATTGGCAATGGTGGCCAAGAAATAGTGACGATGGCAATCAAGTAGTGGTAGTGGCCAAGTAATGGTCATAACCAAGTGCCAATGACCAGATAATCTTAGCAATGTCAATGGTGACCAAATAGTTGTAGTAGTAGCCAAACAACAACAATAATGGTTGAATTGAGCTAATAGTAATGACCAACCAAGGGCAATGGTGGCCAAGAAGCAATTGCACCCAAAGATCAATGGGAGAATCATCAAATGGGGATGATCGCCTCCTCTAATGGTGGATGGTGCCCTCAAGTGGCGAGTAGCAACCCTATTATGTGGGGCTAAGCCACCTTAAGTTGGGTCTGGTAGCCTTCATCAATAGGGGGCCACCACCTCCTTCCACGAGGAGCAGTGGCCTCTTTACAAGCTCTCCAAGTTTTTGATCAAAACAATGATTGTAGAAGAAGATGTTAAATCAAAACATTCAAGTAAGTTGAAGCACCAAGAATATATGATCTCATCATCCATTCTACATGACCCTATCATCTAGTATAAAATAAAATTCATACTTCAAGGATCATTTCAAAGACTTCTTCAACCGTTCAAGCATCAAACCTCTAGCGGTATCCACACAATCTCCAAACGATCAGATTTCCTCTTGAACACTCATCACCATGAGACGAAGAGAAGAGAGAGAAGAATTTCAACTTGGCTTGTATAGGCACTGTTGTGATCTGAGGCTCGAAAAGCTCTCCAAATCTTTGTCCAAAATAATGATTGCAGCGGAAGGTGTTGAATCAAAACATTCAACATCGTGGAAGCACCAAGAATAGATGATCTCATCATCCATTCTAGGTGATCCTATCATCTAGTATAGAATAAAATTCATACTTACTTGGATCATTTGAAAGAGTTCTTCAACCGTTCAAGCGTCCGGCCTCTAGCGGTATCCATACAGTCTCCAGACGATCGGATCTCCTCTTGAACACTCGTCACCACGAGAGGAAGAGAAGAGGGAGGAGAAGTTCCACTAGGCTTGCATGGGTACCTCTATTATGGTCGTTCTCCCCCTATTTATAGACTTTGGGAATGTGAACTTTTTCACAAAAAAACCCTTATTATTATGTCTATATCCACCGACGTCCATTGACCTTATGTGTGTTACCCTCTAGGTCCATATATCTCGCCAGTTAATGACTCTATCAACCCAATAACACTTATTGGTCCTTCTTATCAATTAACTATATCAACATATACATTAATTGACTAAGGATCGATTTAACCTAATCGACAGGTTGAGTCACCAGCCCGGTGGGTGCCAAGCTACACCACGTGCTCTAGGAGATATGGAGTATATTAGAACTCTTTCATAGAACCCTGCCATCATTGGTTACCGTGTACGTATAATCCTTCATCCACACGAGACTCATGAATGACTTAGGGTATGGTTAATTGTCAAACCCTAATCCGTCACTCAATTTAGTACTGATGCGAGTAGGAAATCATTGAGAACAACTTCTCTAATATTTCCGCTACCTTGGCCAAGGATTTAACCGCATCTCATTCCTTGAGTCGATCTCCTCACATACCGAGGGTGGATGATCCCATCTTGACCACACAATCATCTTCGTGGACTTTATGTCGTATCCAATATATGACGTTTTAGATATCCCGTGACTAGGGATTCGTAAGTCATAATCAAAACACGATCATCCATCCACAAGATGTCTTTGGTGTCTCAAGTCAAAGGACCACATACACAATCATGACATGAATCAACCTGATTGACAATTAGGTATATTACCATTCAAGGATTCATACAGATCAATTCAGTGAACTCTTTCTCGAAAGAGCACCCACTATCTATCCTTAGTGTCTTCACACCGATGGCTATAGGATCGGCCATACTCATCAAATGAGATGGATCAGATAGTGCTATTCTTTCTAGATAATTCGATGTCCTTCTCGAATATCCCACGAATATGAATGTTTAGAACATATGTTTAAAGACTAGCGATCACTATATTATGATCTCATCATAATTCACTTAGTCATTGCACATGCTCATGGACTTCATTGCAAACATCACACAAGAATGACAATGAATAAATTTCATTTCAACGAATATAAACAAGATTGATAAACGTGTGATTGGCTTATAGGCCACATAATATCCATCAATCTTCCACTTGGACTAAAGCCAATTGCCCTTATGGAACAACCCCATAGTTGTGCAATGACGCTCAAAGACTTCTTGAGTTAAAGGCTTAGTCAGTGGATCTGCAAGATTATCGGTTGATGGAATTCTTTCCACCACTACATCTCCTCTGGCAACGATCTCCCTAATCAAGTGAAAGAGCCTCAGAATGTGCTTAGACTTCTGATGAGACATTGGCTCTTTCGCTTGTGCTATTGCACCATTGTTGTTACACAATAATGAAATAGGGTCTGAGATCGTAGGGACAACACCAAGGTTTGTGATGAACTTCTTCAACCAGACTGCTTCCTTGGCGGCATCACTTGCGGCAATGTACTCAGCCTCTGTCGTCGAATCTGCAGTGGTGGGCTGATTGGAACTTTTCTGATGGAGGACCATGCACACGATCAGGCGACAGCACGTGCCGAGCCGGACGGCGCGCGAGTACTACCGCGCCGGAGCACCCGAGCCGATGCCCGAGACCCCGGCTTCAAGTACACCGCGTGATGCGCCCTCCCGACGGGTTTTTCCCCCATTTCTTGCTTTATTTGTTTCATGAGAACTATTTGTGTGTGTGTGTGGGAGGGTTTTCCCCGTGTTTGGGCCCTCCCTAGTACTTATGGGCCGGTCCTAGGCCCTTTAGGGGGGTTTAGCCTATTCTTTTGGGCCAAACCCCCTTGAATTACGGGACTGCCCTTAGGGCAGCCCCCTCTCTTTCTCTCTCCTATATAAGGGAGGGAGGAATGAGTTATCGCGCAGACGTTTTGAAATGAAGTTTTGATGAATGAATGAAGATGAAGAATTTCTGATGTGACCTCCTCATGCGCGCATGAGAGAGATCTAGAAATCCCCACGCTAGGACTTCCGTGGGAGGGCAGAGAAGGAGAGGGAACGCCAGCGATTGCCGCCGTCCCGTGGCGCCGCCGCCGCCGCTGCAGTCACCGTCTCGTGGCGCCTCCACCGCCGCTGCAGCTGCCGTCGCGTCCGAAAGCACGCCACCCTACCGCCGCCCCGATCGACGTCGCCGGATCCTACGGAAGCCGCCGCCGAGCCTCCTGCCGTCACGCCGCCCTGCTGCGGCCGCAATCGATCGACGCCCAGGGCTCATCACCAACTCGTGGCGCCGTCTTCGTCGCTTCTGCTGCCGTCGCGACTGATCGCCTGCCGCTCAACCGCCGCTCCAATCACCACCACCGGATCTGATCGAAGCCGCCGCTGAACCTCCTGTCCTCGCGTCGACCTGCCGCGTCAGCGACCGAACGCCCGCCTCCTATCGACGCTCAGGTCGTCGCCGCCAGATCTGAGTGAAGCCGCCGCCGGACCTCCCGTCGACACGCCGCCCTGCTGCGGCCGCGATCGATCGACGCCCCGGGATCATCGCCAACTCGTGGCCCGCCACCGTCGCTTCTGCTGCCGACGCGTCTGAACGTCCGCTGCTCAATCGCCACTCCACTCACCTCCGCCGGGTCTGATAGAAGCCGCCGCGAACTTCCAGTCGTCGCGCCGACCTGCCGTGTCAGCGACCGAACGCCCGCCTCCTATCGACGCTCAGATCGTCGCCGCCGGATCTGAGTGAAGCCACCACCGGACCTCCAGTCGTCACGCCGCCTGCTGTACCAGCGATCGACCGACCGCCTCCCTATCGACTGCCGCCCTGGAGTAATTCTGTTTCGATCTCAGATTCGTCGGACGTCAACGAGCTGTCATCGCCAGGGTCGTGACGTAGCTCGCCACCGCCAGCTTGATCACTCGCGATCATCGCATACTCAGCGTCGATTGACAGGATCCTCCTCGCCCCTAGATAGTCTGGTGATACCATCGTGTGTTCTCCTCACGGTGGACCGTCTTGCCCTCTTGCAGGTCGGTGTTGTCCGCGTGCGAGGGTGCTTCGGGTCACTGCGATCCTCGGATCACGACGCCGCCCTCGATCGAGTATTATCACCTTCCCCAGTGCTGAAGGCGCCCGCTCCACCGCCGGGGACTAGCGTTATAGGTACCCTTTCGTTTGCCCGGGTTGGGTTGGGTTCGTTTCCGGTTTCGTTCGAGTTTTCGCAGTCGTCGTACGGGTGCGGGCTACCCCGGCTGTGGACTTCCGCCGTAGTCGTTAGTAGTCGATCTAACGGAACGTGGGAAGGTCGATCCATCGGGCATCGCTTGGAGAACTTCCCGGACGTCACCTTAGGTCAGCTGCTGCTCCTTGTACTTCTCGTTATTTCGAAAATTCGCATCATTACATTTTCGTGCATCGTAGTTGTTAGCTAGGCCAGATCCTTGTGTTGTAACACGCGCCGACGATCCCGGCTTCTGTCGTGTTACATCATTTTCCAAGACACTGCTCCCCCATTCAAAGTGAACAGGAATCCAGATGTAGATCTACTATCATTTGGGTCTAACTGAAAACTCGAGTCAGTGTAACCCTGGAGCTTAAGCTCCTCTCCTCCATATACCAGAAATAAATCCTTAGTCCTTCTCAAGTACTTAAGGATGCATTTCACGGCTTCCCAATGACTCTCACCTGGGTTAGCCTGAAATCTGCTCGTAACACTTAGAGCAAATGCCACATCTGGTCTTGTACATAGCATAGCGTACATGATGGATCCAATCGCCGATGCATATGGGATCTTGTCCCTCAACGCTCTATCTTCAGGAGTCTTAGGCGAATGCTCCTTAGATATCTGAACTCCATGTCTTATTGGTTTGAAACCTCTCTTGGAGTTCTCTATGCCAAACCTTTTGACAATGGTGTCTATCTACATGGATTGGGATAAGCCAAGCAACCTTCTCGATCTATCTCTATAGATACGTATTCCCAATACGTAGGTTGCTTCTCCCAAATCCTTCATGGAGAAGTTCTTTGACAGCCACGCTTTCACTGATGATAACATACCTACATTATTCCCAATGAGTAGAATGTCATCCACGTAAAGGACAAGAAAAGTGATCGCGCTCCCACTGATTTTCTTGTACACACAAGGTTTGTCTTCATTCTTGATGAAGTCATAAGATCTAATTGTCTCATCAAATCTCATATTCCAACTCCTAGATGCTTGCTTCAATCGATAAATAGATCTCTACAACCTGCACACCTTTTCTGGAAACTCTTTGGATGTGTAACCCTCAGGTTGTATCATATACACCTCTTCCTCAAGTTTTCCGTTGAGGAAGACAGTTTTCACATCTATTTGCCAGACCTCGTAGTCATAGTGTGCAGCTATGGCGAGATGATCCTGATTGACTTAATCATAGCAACTGGTGAGAATGTTTCTCCATAGTCAACTCCTTGTCTTGGATGATAACCCTTCGCCACCAACCTTGCCTTGAAGGTGTCAATCTGTCCATCAGCACGAATCTTCTTCTTGAAGATCCACTTACACCCGATGGGTACTATACCCTCAGGAGGGTCGACCAAGTACCATACTTGGTTCTGATGCATGGACTGGATCTCTGAATCCATTGCTTCTCGCCATTTCTTAGAGTTGGAATCATTGGCCGCTTCACCATAGGTTAAAGGATCATTATCCTTTAAGTGGAGAGTATCGACATCATCCGTCACAATATGTCCCACATATCGATCAGGTTGTCTTGGTACTCTACCAGTCCTACGCGGTGCCTCTTTGTGTACTTGAAGATTTTCGGGGACTGAGTTCTCATCTAATGAGGTAGCATTTGTGTTCGAATCTGGAACTTCTTCCAGCACTACTTTACTCCCACTATCTCTTCTCAAGAGATACTCATCTTCTAAGAAGATGGCCCTTTTTCCAACAAATATCGATTGTTCTTTAGGGCGGTAAAAGTACTATCCAATCGTTTCTTTTAGATATCCCACAAATTTACACAACTCAGTCCTTGACTCCAGCTTATCTGTATCATGTTTCTTAACATGAGCAGGACAACCCCATACTCTAAAGTAAGAGAAGTCCGGCTTCTTCCCTTTCCATATCTCATATGGAGTAGAAGCTACAGATTTGCTAGGTAAGACGTTTAGGACACGCACTGTTGTCTCAAGCGCATATCCCCAAAGGGATATTGGAAGTTTCCAGAAACTCATCATAGATCGCACCATGTCCAACAAGGTACGATTTCTCCTTTCCGAAACACCATTCATCTGAGGTGTGTAAGGAGGAGTCAATTGAGCTAGGATACCATTATCCTTAAGGAACTATGTGAACTCTGTACTTAAGTATTCACCTCCTCGATCTGATCGAAGAGTCTTGATACTCTTTCCAGATTGTTTCTCCACTTCATTCTTAAACTCTATGAATTTCTCAAAGGCTTCAGACTTATACCTCATAAGGTACACCCATCCAAACCTGGAGAAATCATCAGTAAAAGTGATGAAGTAGAAACTGCCACTTCTGTCTTGGACAGGCATCGGACCACATACATCAGAATGTATTAGCTCCAATATACCCTTGGCTCGTTCTCCAATCCCTGAGAATGGAGATTTGGGTAATTTGCCCATAATGGAGATTCAAAAGTTGCAAATGATTCATAATCAAATGCTCCCAAGTATGCATCTTTATGCAACTTTATGCAGCTTCTGTAATCTTTCATCACCAACATGCCCAAGTCTACAATGCCATAAGTAGGCTTCGTTCACACCATGTTTACTCTTCTTAAGAGCAACATCTATTTGGAGATTATAAGAAGAAACATCAATCACATATAAACCATTGACTAATGGTGCCGTAGCAACCAATTTACTTCCCTAGTAAATAGAACAACTTGTCCTTAATAATCAAGGTATATCCCATCTTGTCCAAACAAGAAACTGAAATGATGTTCTTAACTATGCTAGGAACATAATGACATTCTTCTAAAGAAAGATAATCTCCAGATGATAGCTTGAGGTTCACAACCCCTAGCGCCACAGCAGAAACTCTTGCGTCGTTTCCTATCCTCAGTTCCACCTCGCCTTTTCTCAGCTTTCGCTTACTTGTCAACCTCTGCGAATCATTGCAGATGTGAGAAGTACATCCAGTATCTAATACCCAAGATGCAGAATCTCTAGAAGACAAATAAGTATCTATCATATAGATACCTGGAGCACCACCATGCTTCCGCTGAGCTTTCTCATTGAGGTACCTTTTACAGTTCCTCTTCCAATGTCCTTTCACGCCACAATGGAAACACGTTCCCATGTCATTGCCGTCCTTCTTTGTCAAAGTTGCTTTCACTTGCTTTTTCCCTTTGCCCCTTTTTGAAGCAAAAGCTACCTTCCTCTTCTTCTTGATCCCACCAACAAAGAGGACTTGGGGCTTTTCCTTCTTAAGGTTCCCCTCGGCAGTAGTAAGCATGTTTAGCAGCTCCGGGAGAGAGGTCTGAATTTTGTTCATGTTAAAGTTAACAATGAACTGAGAAAAGGAGTCCAAAAGAGACTGAAGGGAGTTCAACTTCGTGCTCCGTGCTCATCTCAACAGGGAGTTCAACTCCAAGCACTGCCAACCTCTCGATCCACTCGATCATCTTTAGTACATGTGATTGTACAGAAGACGACTCAACCATCCGAGCCCTGAATAGGCTCTTGGATATCTCATATCTCTGAGTTCTACTCTGCTCAGCAAATAACTCCATCAAATGGAGTAGCATGGCTCTTGGTCCCATGTCTTCATGCTGCCTTTGCAACTCATTGCACATTGAGGCCAGCATATAACATTGAACTGTAGTGGAATCTTCCTGCCACTTCTGGTACTCCCATACCTCATCCTCAGACACATCTAATGCAGGCTCAACGGGGCCATCTCCCTCCAAGACATAGGCGATGCGCTCAGACTTAAGTAACATCTTTAAGTTCCTTTGCCAATCAGTGAAGTTCGGGCCAGTCAAACGATTGGCATTCATAATGCCACGAAGAGGGTTAGTCGACGACATCTTTGCCTGTAGGAGGTGAATAAGAATTAATGATTAATTCTTTGCAAATATTGTGTTCATTGAAAATAATGCTCCCACTAAAATTAAGCAATTCACACAACCCTCATGTGTATGGAAAGGGAGAACCGACAATCTCCTAGTAGGGATCAGAATCTCAACAATTATACTATGATCTGGAGTGGACTCCACCAACCATAATATATTGTTGAGCATCCATCTCATGAAACTTGCAACATTTGCAATATCTGATCATACTTCAGTCCCCGACGCTCATGCGGCCTGGAGTGGACTCCACCAACCACTGAGTTTGGTCTAAGCCATACCTTTGTTACTTGACGGAAATAGATTTGTGAGTGGTCCTGGAGTGGACTCCACCAAACCAAACGGTTCCTCTACCCCGGCCTTGTGTCATACACTAGTTCTTAGTTCCTCTTCTTCAATAAGCAGGCCTGGAGTGGACTCCACCAACCCAACTTAAAGTGATTTGGATACTAAGGCTATAACAAAGGAGGACCACGCGTGAGTTCGTAACTCTTACGTTTCAGCCTAGATTTTAATATGTGAGGGGTTTTATGTTTTATCGGGTCTCTTCGTTAGGGTACATCATGGTTATCTATATAACCATACCCAAAAATATGATTATTTCAATAATCATATACATATATCACATATATGTCATATATGATGTTATATCAATAAACCAAAAACATATAAATAGGGGATCCTATAATAGGTCCATCTATGTTATTGGTTTCACATCCAATTTAATAACATCACAATTAAATAAATAAATTTAATTCAATGCAAAAAGTTAATCATATTAATATTTTACAAATTAAACATGACTATCATGCTTAAAATTAAGGAAGTAATCATTTAAACACTTTAAAATGATTATAAGAATTTCATGAATTTAAAAATAACTTAACCCTTAAATTATTCAATTCAAAATTCCAAAATATAATTCTTTAGATTTTCCCACCATGTGGGCTTGCCAAGTGTCGCCACATGGCGTCATCAAGGGGCGCCACATGGCTTTCCTTGGTCGTGCCACATGGCCTTCCCAGGTGGCGCCACATGGCGTTCCCATATGGCGGCACATGGCCTTCCCAGATGGCGCCACATGGCATTCCCGGTGATGCCACATGGCGCTCCTGGGGTGATGCCACATGGCCTTCCTACATGGTGCCACATGGACTTATCTAGTCTCGCCACATGGCTTTATATAGTGTCGCCACATGGCTTTACCTGGTGAGGCCATGTGTCATCATCATAATAATCCATGCCATGCATGTTTGCCACATGTCATACACATGGCACCTCATAGGGTATTGACTATGCATGGATGACATGTGTCCTGCCACATGTCACCACTACAGGGTATCTCCATGCATGGTTGACATGTGTCCTAACACATGTCAAAACCAAGGGTTATATCCATGCATGGCTGACATGTGTCCTAACACATGTCAATACCAAAGGTAATAACCATGCATGGGTGACATGTGTCCACCACATGTCATCACATAAAATTATGTCCATGCATGGCTGACATGTGTCCCACACATGTCATAACCAAGGGACATGCACATGCATGGTGGACATGTGTCCTCCACATGTCACCTCAAGAAGCCATAACCATGCATGGGTGCCATGTGTCCCTACACATGTCACCTCAAGGGACTATGGATATGCATGGGTGCCATGTGTCCTCACAAATGGCACCTCCATGAAATCAGGTCGAGCTTCTCCTTCTCCTTGTGATGACCATCAATGGAAATCCCATAACTCCTTTATTTCTTGTCCCTTTTGGACGTTTTTAGGCTCGTTGGAAAGCTTATCAAGAGCACAACCTGGCTCTGATACCACTGTTGTGATCTAAGACTCAAAAAGCTCTCCAAATCTTTGTCCAAAATAATGATTGCAGCGGAAGGTGTTGAATCAAAACATTCAACATCGTGGAAGCACCAAGAATAGATGATCTCATCATCCAATCTAGGTGATCCTATCATCTAGTATAGAATAAAATTCATACTTACTTGGATCATTTGAAAGAGTTCTTCAACCGTTCAAGCGTCCGGCCTCTAGCGGTATCCATACAGTCTCCAGACAATCGAATCTCCTCTTGAACACTCGTCACCACGAGAGGAAGAGAAGAGGGAGGAGAAGTTCCACTAGGCTTGCATGGGTACCTCTATTATGGTCGTTCTCCCCCTATTTATAGACTTTGGGAATGTGAACTTTTCACAAAAAACCCTTATTATTATGTCTATATCCACCGACGTCCATTGACCTTATGTGTGTTACCCTCTAGTTCCATATATCTCGCCAGTTAATGACTCTATCAACCCAATAACACTTATTTGTCCTTCTTATCAATTAACTATATCAACATATACATTAATTGACTAAGGATCGATTTAACCTAATCGACAGGTTGAGTCGCCAGCCCGGTGGGTGCCAAGCTACACCACGTGCTCTAGGAGATATGGAGTATATTAGAACTCTTTCATAGAACCCTGCCATCATTGGTTACCGTGTACGTATAATCCTTCATCCACACGAGACTCATGAATGACTTAGGGTATGGTTAATTGTCAAACCCTAATCCGTCACTCAATTTAGTACTGATGCGAGTAGGAAATCATTGAGAACAACTTCTCTAATATTTCCGCTACCTTGGCCAAGGATTTAACCGCATCTCATTCCTTGAGTCGATCTCCTCATATACCGAGGGTGGATAATCCCATCTTGACCACACAATCATCTTCGTTGACTTCATGTCGTATCAAATATATGACGTTTTAGATATCCCGTGACTAGGGATTCGTAAGTCATAATCAAAACACGATCATCCATCCACAAGATGTCTTTGGTGTCTCAAGTCAAAGGACCACATACACAATCATGACATGAATCAACCTGATTGACAATTAGGTATATTACCTGGTGGCGTACGACCCCCGTCGCCACCAAGGCACGACACTACGGCGCCGGTGGAGCCGACACCTACGCGCGTCCAGCCCCCTCGACAGGCGAAGACGAAGGATCCCGAGTTTCACTACACCAAGTGAGACCCTCTTCTCGCCACGAGCTCGCGCGTAGAGCTATCTTTCCTAGTTTTCTCTTTATTATGTTTTTATTTAGCCCGCACGTGTTTAAGCGGGCCTTTGCATGTCTTTTTCTCTCTCTTTAGGCCGCCGGGTGGGCTTCCCTCTGTTTCGGGACCCTAGCCTAAGGCCCTTTCTCTTTTGTGAACTCTTATTTTATTTCTATGAGTATGGGTGTGGGTTGTGGGCCTCAAGTGGGCCCTTTCCTCTCTAGGCCCACCAAGGGCTCTATAAGAGGGGAAGGGACCTCCCCACAAACCCTAGCCGTCATTTGAAGAAAAAGGAGTGTTCCTCTCTCAAGTGGCTGCTCAAGGACGATCAAGGAAGGAGACCAACCGCCGCCTCCGCCGCCGCCACCGCCGCCGCACCACTACGTGCCGCCGCCGTGCCCGCCGCCGAGACCGCCGCCTCCCCTTGCCTTGGTCACTAGTTACCAACGTGCTGCCCTCCTGCCGCCGCCGCCGCCGTCGCCGCCGCCTCAGGCCGCCGCCACCGCCGCCGCCGCCGCTGGAACGCAGCACCGCCATCCCCTCCGATCATCCCCTCCACGGACCCCTTTCCAACCCCTCCATCTACCACCCCATCTCCATCGCTATCTCCGGCGACCGCCTCCCCTCCAGCCACCGTCTCCGATCCTCCTCCACCCTCCCTGATTTCGTCCCTGCCTCTCCCACAGTCCCTCTCCCTCAATCTCTTCCTCCACCCTCAACTCCGGCGATCTTCAAGGTCCGGATTCCTCCTTCCCCGACGATCCCTCAGAACCCATCTTCGTTGCTCCTCGCGGCCGCATCCCTCCCCTCCCATTGCCGACAACTCCCCGCCAAGCCGCCAACGCCACCGCCTTCCCGAGTGCCTCCCGTGACCACCCCCCCGATCACCCTCGCCGCCGATCGATCGCGCCGCTACTCCGGACGGTTCAGAGCTCGCCCGGCTCGAGGACCGCCGCCCTGCCCTTTTTCCTCTGCTCCACCGCCGGCGCGCCCTCCTTCCGCGCGCGGAATCGCCGCACGCGCCGGATCTCTGCGCGAAACCCTAGGCGACGGGGAGGGGAAACTGAGCGATCCGCTGAGTTGACTCGGCGGGAGTCGTTCCCCGACCTGCGTTCCAGCGGGTCACCCGGTCCCACTGACTCCCGCCGGACGGCTTTGACCAGGCCAGGCCGGGCCAGTCCAGCCTGCCGGGAGTCGCCCGTCCCGGACCGGCCTGGCCAGCCCGATCCACGGGGCCGCCCCGGGCCGGGCTGACCCACCCGGTCCGGACCCTGCAGGTCGCCCCTGCGGCCCGAACCGGCCCGGGAGTGACCCGAGCCGACCGCAGCCAGGCCCAGAGCGGCCCGGCCGGCCCTCCACGAGCCAGACCGGCCCAGGATAACCCCGGCCAGGTCCAGGCCAGGCCCAGGGCCGCCACGAGCCGAGCCCTAGGCTCGTTCGATCCCGGCCCCGTCGCCTCGTCACACCCTCCGTGTTCGCCGCTACCCGTTCTACTCGCAGCGATCCCTCCTCGCCCGCTCCGCGCCGATCGCCCCTCGTGTTCCCTCGCCCAGGCTCGCCCATCGACCAGACGTCGCTGCCGCGTTCGACGACCTCCCTCGCCACAGGCCAGACAGGGACTCGCGCCCCGCAGGTTAGGCACTCGTCCCCTCTCTTTACTTTGAAGTCTATATTTTCTTCAGTACTTCCCGCATTTGTCTCCACCGCCCTCGGGCATAGTTAGGTTGAGTGACGTTAGGGCACGGGATTGGGATCGTGGTCCCGGTCGCCGGGTTGACGATTGAGCTGCCCCGACGACCCGAGGCTGCTCTCTCCCCTGCATCGACGGATTTGGGAGGACTCCCGCTCCATCCTACTCGGTGTACCCCAGGAGCGCCGTGACGACGCGCCGGTCGGTTGTCTGCTTGTGGAGATCGTAGGTATCATTGCATCACTTAGAGTACGTAGGACACCTCCTCCTTAGCTTCCCCTTCGAGGATATTAGCGCCGGACCGATTCACCCCGTCGGTCCTGCATCATTACCATTCAAGGATTCATACGGATCAATTCAGTGAACTCTTTCTCCAAAGAGCACCCACTATCTATCCTTAGTGTCTCCACACCGATGGCTACAGGATCGGCCATACTCATCAAATGAGATGGATCAGATAGTGCTATTCTTTCTAGATAATTCGATGTCCTTCTCGAATATCCCACGAATAGGAATGTTTAGAACATATGTTTAAAGACTAGCGATCACTATATTATGATCTCATCATAATTCACTTAGTCATTGCACATGCTCATGTACTTCATTGCAAACATCACACAAGAATGACAATGAATAAATTTCATTTCAACGAATATAAACAAGATTGATAAACGTGTGATTGGCTTATAGGCCACATAATATCCATCAGGCACCTCAATTATGATCGTACTCCCCTTTTTTATAGACTTTAAGAATAAAAAAATTTCACAAAAATCTTTATTATAATTTATATATCCAAAGAATTCCATTGACCTTATATTTGTGACCCTCTAGGTCTATATATCTTAGAGGTTAATGATTCTATCATCCTAATAATACTTATTTTCCTTCATTATCAATTAACTAAATCAACCTATAGATTACTTGACTAAGGATTGATTTAACCCAATCGACAAGTTCAGTCGCTAACATAGTAGGTACCAAGCTACACCACGTGCTCTGGAATATATTATAACTCTTTCATGGAACCCTGTCGTCATTGGTTACCGTGTACATATAATCTTTCATCCGCGAGAGACTCATGAATGACTTAGGGTAAGGTGAATTTTCAAACCCCAATCGGTCACTCAACTTAGTATTAATGCAAGTAGGAAATCATCAAGAACAACTTCTCTAATATTTCTAGTACCTTGGCCAAGGATATAATTGCATCTCATTCCTTGAGTTGATCTCCTCATATACCAAGGGCGGATGATCCCATCTTAACCACTCAATCACTTTCAAGGACTTCATGTCGTATCCAATCTATGACATTTTAAAGAACCCGTGACTAGGGATTCACAAGCCATAGTCAAAACACAATCATCCATCCACAAGATGTCTTTGGTGTCTCACGTCAAAGAACCATGTACACAACCACGACATGAATCAACCTAATTGATAGTTTGGCATAATACCATTCCTGGATTCACACTAATCAATTTACTGAACTCTTTCTCCAAAGAGCACCCATTGTCTATCATTAGTGTCTCTACACCATGGTCATAGGATCAGCCATACTCATCATATGAGTCAGATCAAATAGTACTATTATTTCTAGATAATTTAATGTCTTTCACAAATATCCCACGAATAGCAATATTTAGGTCATATGTTTAAAGACTAGAAATCACTACATTATGATGTTATCATAATTCACTTCATCATGGACTATGTTCATGGACTTCATTGCAAACATCACACAAGAATGACAATAAATAAAAGTTCATTTCAATGAATATAAATAAAAGATGAAAGTGTAATTGGCTTGTAGGCCACATAATATCCATCACTCCTTAGGTGAAAGCAACAACATCTTACGATGGAGGGAGTAGTCTCATTAGTTGGTGGCAGCAACCTTCTTAGATGGCAAGTAATAACATGCAATTTTAAAATACAATTATACGATTATTATGTCATCATACTTTGAGTGCATATCTATCATTTCATGCAATTTTAAGTTATAATCTACAAATGCATTATTTTAGGGATAATTATACATTTTTAAGAATATATTTTAGAGTAAATTATTGACATCTATATTTGAGATTATAATTCATTTTTTATTTTACATAATAAGACAAAATACTTGTTATATACTCATTTATTTTTCTAAGTTCTAATTTCTACGAGAAATGAGTGTATTTTTTAAATAAAAATTTATTCCCTTGTTATTTATTAAATTTGACTTTTTAAAATGATAGATTATTTAATTTCTAATCAAACATGATAAATTTTGATTAATTTGGAGTAGTATTTTGCAAGTTAGGAAATTTCTAATTTTTTAGAAATTTTTCTAGATTTTTCTTGAATTTTTTATGAATTTAATTTGATTTATTTTGAATTTAAATGAAGAAAAAATTTATATTTTTATTACGTTTTGACATGACAAATGCTATGGCATGGACAAAGTAACGATGTCACATGGTGGCGTATGAGAACGCTACATGTCACACTCCTGTACATGTGCGGGCGTGTGTGAGTGAGCTTATGTGCTCGTGTATATGATTAATGAGAATGAGCACCCTTTTCAAGATTTTCTCTATCCCATTAGTCACATATTACTTATATACCCGTCGACTCACCCTCATTTATGTGATGTAGGACTATCTTTCTCTATTTTTATGCGCATGTGACGTGGCGAAACGTAGAACATCTGATAAGTGACTATATCCAGCAAGACGTGGCGCCCCACACGGCGTCCGCATGGGCCCGTCCGCATGGCCTCCTGCCATGTGTCAACATCGTCTGTGCCTCGTGCGGGCCACCCGGGCTCTACCACGTGGCCTTAGTGTCACGTCGCACCCCGAGGCGGTCCCGCGCGCCACATCAGCCACCGCTCGCCACATCACCCTGCAGGTAAAAACCCCCTTTTTGCGATTTTTTTAAAATAACAATTCAATTTAAAAGTCAAATAAAAAATCAGAAAATGGCTAAAACTTCCAAAAATCATATCTTAAAATATACAACTCCTTTTTAATCCAAATTTTCTCCATTGGATCAAAAATTCTTTTCTTTTTAATATCATGTCATTTAAAATATATTTAGAAAGAAGAAATCAAGATGATTTAGAATTTACTTAAATCATTTCTCATCAAACATTCTAAATCATAAATTCATCCTGAAATTATCTTCCCAAACATTTACTAAAGTCAAAAATCATTCAATAACAGAGATTAACTTCTCTTAAATTAAATAAAAGATTAATCATCTATTAAGCATGAAATTATCCCTAATTTATGCATAAATATCAACTTTTGTGAAATGACATGCCAATGGAGAAAATTCCTAAAAAGTATGATAACATGCATCATATTCACATAAAATAAGCATGAATATGAGTTAATTACGATAAGAATTCAAGTTATAAATGCATGTTATCATGCGCCCGCGTGGGTCCACGTGGCCTTGTGTGCTACGTTATATCCACGTGGGTCCCACGCAATTAATAAACCCTTTTTTGCCCCTTTTTAATTGTTTTAAATCAATTTAAAATCGAAAATATAATTAAATAAATTCAGAAAATTCCAAAAAATTCTTGAAAATTGTAAAAATCCTAACTTTCAAAATACAACTCCAACTTAGTTCAAATTTATTTTGTTGGATCAGAAATTGAATAATATATCATTATAAAAAGTCAAAATATTAAAATAGTAAGAGAATGAATTTTAATTAAATAAATATATTCACGTATTTTCTAAAAATTAACTTTATAAAAATACAGGAATATTAATAAGCATCATTTCTCTTATATTTTTATCATGAAAATATAGTTATGATCTCGAATATAATTATGATTAAAATCATAATGCTTAATTATGCATACTTATCCATAAATTATTTTTTTAGATCATAACATGAAATTATACAAAATGATAGAAATCTACTTAAAATATGATAACATGCATACAATTATAACAATTAATGCTTTTATGTGCATTAATAATCATGTAAATTCATGTATAAATAGCATGTTATCAATGTTCGACCAAAATAATGATTGCAACGGAAGGTGTTGAATCAAAACATTCAAAAGAGTTGAAGCACCAAGAATAAATGATCTCATCATCCATTCTAGGTGATCGTATCATCTAGTATAGAATAAAATTCATACTTACGTGGATCATTTGAAAGAGTTCTTCAACCGTTCAAGCGTCTGGCCTCTAGCGGTATCCACATAGTCTCTAGACGGTCGGATCTCCTCTTGAACACTCGTCACCACAAGAGGAAGAGAAGAGAGAGGAGAAATTGCACTAGGCTTGCATAGGCACCTCTATTATGGTCGTTCTCCCCCTATTTATAGACCATGGGAATGTCCAATTTACACAAAAACCCTTATTATTATGTCTATATCCACCGACGTCCATTGACCTTATGTGTGTGACCCTCTAGGTCCATATATCTCACCAGTTAATGACTCTATCAACCCAATAACACTTATTGGTCTCCTTTATCAATTATTTATATCAACATATAGATTAATTGTCTAAGGATCTATTTAACGCAATCAACAGGTTGAGTCATCAGCACAGTGGGTGCCAAGCTACACCACGTGCTCTAGGAGATATGGAGTATATTAGAACTCTTTCATGGAACCCTACCATCATTGGTTACCGTGTAGGTATAATCCTTCATTCACACGAGTTTCATGAATGACTTAGGGTATGGTTAATTGTCAAACCCTAATCGATCACTCAATTTAGTACTGATACGAGTATGAAATCATTGAGAACTACTTCTCTAATATTTACACTACCCTGGCCAACGATTAAACCGCATGTCATTCCTTGAGTCGATCTTCTCATATATCGAGGGTGGATGATCCCATCTTAACCACTCAATCACCTCCAAGGACTTCATGTCATATCCAATCTATGATGTTTTGGAGATCCCGTAGCTAGGGATTTGTAAGTCGTAGCCACAACACGATCATCCATCCACAAGATGTCTTTGGTGTCTCAGGTCAAAGGACCACATACATAACCGTGACATGAATCAGCCTAATTGACAATTTGGCATAATACCATTCAGGGATTCATATAGATCAATTCAGTGAACTCTTTCTCCAAAGAGCACCTACTATCTATCCTTGGTGTCTCAACACTGACAGCCACAAGATCAGCCATACTCATCATATGAGTCAGATCAGATAGTCTTATTCTTTCCGGATAATTCGATGTCCTTCTCGAATATCCTACGAATAGGAATATTTAGAACATATATTTCAAGACCAGCGATCATTGTATTATGATCTCATCATAATTTACTTGATCATTGCATATGTTCATGGACTTCATTGCAAACATCACACAAGAATGACAATGAATAAAAGTTCATTTCAATGAATATAAACAAAAGATGAAACTGTGATTGGCTTGCAGGCTACATAATACCCATCACCAAGGAATGAAGAGGAGAAAGAGAAGAAGACTTTTATAAAATCATTGATTAAGTGCTATAATTGTCAAAAGTATGGCCATTTTGCCTACGAGTGTAGGAATCCCAAAAGGGAACGAGAGGATCGGGCTTATGTGGCAAACTCGGCTCCAACTTCGACGCAAACTTCACAAGCACCTGCTCCGGCTGCTACGTCCTCCCTCCTCCTGGCCATTGAAGAAGCTCAAAGTGATTTCTTGCTTCAAGGATCCGAGATTGATCATCACACTTCTGATCTGTGGTACCTCGACACAGGCGCCACAAACCACATGACTGGTCAACGAAATCTCTTCACTACACTTGATGAATTAGTCATCGGCTTTGTGAAATTTGGGGATAATTCACGTGTTGAAATCAATAGTCATGGGAGTGTGGTAGTACTACGTCAAGATGGACAAAGACTTTCATTTGGTAACGTTCTCTTTGTCCCAAAATTGTGTGCTAACATACTTAGTCTTGGGAGGCTAGATGAAGAAGGATGCAAGATGACTATGTATGGAGGCCGGCTTACCATCCATGATCGGGATGGTGCTCTATTGGCTGAAGTCCATCGCACAGAAGGAATATTATACTTGCTTAATCTCAAAGTTGAAGATAATTGTCTACTCACGGAGGCAGATGATAATTCAAGTTGGCTATGGCACCTCAGATATGGCAACTTGAACTATCATTTCTTGAAATAGATGGCAACAAAACATTTGGTTGAAGAACTTCCTCCAATTTCTCTCCCTACCCAACGCTGCCACAGTAGTCTCACAAGGCAGCAATCCAGGATACCATTTCCAAAAACGACAGTTTCTAGAGCTAATGCGCCACATGAGTTAGTTTTTGCAGACATTTGTGGTCCAATTAGCCCACGCACATTAGGGGAAGCCAGCATTTCCTCCCTAATTGTGGATGACTACTTGAGGCTAATGTGGGTGGTGACGGAACGAATCGATGTGATCGTTAATTGCACACCAATTCGTGTCAACAATAAAGCCAAATTTAGCAATTTAATGATTGAATCACGAATTGAAGGGTATAATGGTAAATAAGGGTCAAATCCACAGAGAAATAAGGGGTTTTTTAGGGATCTTTTGGAATTTGATCAAATCGGACGATGAATTGATGATAGAAATTAGGAAAATGGTAGATTTAGAAAGATAACTCAAAGACGAGTCCATGGAATAAAAAATCAGTCGATTTGGATTAGTAATTGTGGAGAAATCAAAGAGCAAAGTGGAGAGAAATTTCCAACAATCAGAAGAACGAAAAACCGAAATTAAAGATGAAATTAAAATAAATTACGATCCTAAATTACAAATTAATGATACATGATGAGAGATTAGACGGAAAACACGTCTTTTTACCCGGGATAGCAATCGAAATGATCCAATTAATTGATGGATTCATGGCTTTTTTATGAAGAATTATCTCAAACATGAGCACAAGGGTTCCAAGTGAACCTAGATATAACTTAAGGAATATATCTCATCCTCAACAGCAACAAGACACTATACTCCTCCTTACATATGAGTTTGAGAAAGTCACCATTCAATAAATGAATGAAGAAAACCTCTCTAAAAGAATGAAAGAGAGTGTAGATCCAAAGGGAATTATCTTCTCTTCTACTCCAATTATATACTAATCCAAAGATTGACTTCGTCAAAAGAAATTAAACCCTCATCCTTAGGTACTTAGAATTCTTTGAATGGACCAAGTCAACCACCTCTTACCTTGATATAGGCTCCTCAACATCCAAACCATATCCACTATATCATAATTACCTTGTATAATCAATAATCTCAAGAAAGAAAATCAGTAGGACCATTTTTGTGTTATATTTCCTTCTCTCTTTGAAGACCACCTATAGTTAGAATTATAGGAGAGATCTAAGTGATATTATTATCTGTGGAATATTTTCTAAGATCAAAGCCTTTATGAAGATAATCAGCAAGAAGAAAACCAATGTCAAAGAAGACAGTCACAAGGAGAAGTCCTTGAATAATACCTTCACGGTTAAGGGTGAAGATAACACTTAAGCTTATATCTGTCCAAGAATCGTTCTCCTAACTGATCAAGAACTCCAAGACTATCTCAGAGCCAAAAGGATTATACATCTCCTCTTATCCCTCAGGAGAGTGTTGAAGACACATGTCACCATCCACGAAGAAAGACAGGGGATCCACGTGAAGTCACACCTCATAAGTGGAGAACATCAAAGTCACAATTTCTTCAGACTGTAAAAGCTTAAAGAAAGCTTTCACCTTGAGTACTCTCATCCACGACAACAAAATCTAGACAGTCTCCAAGGTGGAGCAATCCTTGATCAGATTACTAATGATCGACCAAATAACTATCTTCACAACTACCAATATCATCACGACACTAAAGAGATTCTACATCCTAATCATCGACCATCACAAAACACAAAGAAATTATATTAAAAGCAGACTATATAAATTGAGATCGCGGTGACAGAGGAAGAGAAGATTTCCAGAAGTTCGACGCCAACAGATACAAGAAGATCTCGTTGTCCGAGCTTGCAGAAGTCATGCGCGCACTCTCTGGCTCTTAAGCCGCGTCTGATTCGGATATCGAGTGGATGATGGCAGAGATGGACTTCCACGGAAATGACGGCGATACCATGAGCTTTTCCCCAGAGAAGAAAGTAAAAAATACGATTATTATTAACGTCGAGCAGGTTTTCAGATGATTGCTCGATCACGTCATCAATCCTCGAAAGTATATCTGTCCACGACATCTGCAGCATTTTCACATGTGAAATACGACACTCAAAAGAGTCGGCAACAACCCCAGACAAGCGGTTAGTGAACGTAGCCTTCCAGATCTCCGATTTAGAAGGCGACGGTCTTATAAGTCCACGGTTGTTGACATCCACTAGCCACCACCACTAAGACTACCATAATTACCATGAGCCCGCACAGGATTAGGGAATAAGTCACGTACTCCTTAAAACACTTCCATGTACTTCTACCACTTGATGACCACGTTAAAGGAAGAGACATGAAATACATGAAAACGAAGAGACGCAACCGCCAAACTGCCTCTCTCTCCCAAAGCATCTCTTTGTCCCGACCTCTCTACTTTCTCTACTCTATAAAAGAAATGATTGTAAGAGAGAAAAGAGGATGTTGTTATTGTTGAATGAAACTCTTTCCTTGATTGGAAATTTTATGTGTTATGTGCTTTCTCGTGACTCCTTTCCACAATCTTCTCTCAGAGTTCTATCCTCTTCTTCTTTTCTCCCCCACTGCTTTCATTTTTCTACCATCTCAAGTTAAGAAGCAAAACGACGGTAATTTTGGACCGATTGTTGATCTTACAGAGCGTCATCTTCACGTAAAATCTTAGGTATCACCCTCTCCTCTTTTCGTGAACAATAGTTCTTCTTCAAGATCCGTAAGTCCAACAATTTCTCCTCTTCTTATCTATTTCCTTATTTTCATGACAATCCAAAATTATCCTATATTAGATATCCCTAATCGTCAGTCTATTATCCCTTAATATCTCTCTCGCTATCCATCATCCTCATCACCGTCAACACTACTCTCTCCTCCCCGTATCTATCCTCTCTTAGTTTCTGTCCCATTATCCATATTCTTCGTTAGATAATCCACACATCGTCTCTATTATTCTCTTCTCTTCATAATCATAATCTCATCCACGCTAAATATACTCCCTACTATTCTTACTCCTCACCTCATAAATTATTAAACAGTCTAATCATCTTATCTATCCATCCTTAAATATTCTTCTCATTATTCATACTCTTTCCCTCATAAATCGAAATCGTCTCTGATTCATTATCCTCTCTTCATATTCTCGATCATTCTCATTATCTTCTCATTCACCTAAATGCATTATTCCCTTCCTATATTAATCCATCTATACCTTAATCATCATAATATCAATCCTAAATATTCTCTACATTAATTATCCTTCTCATATATTCATTAATCTATATTACTAATTATGCACAGTGATATCATTCGTAGGTCCTCACTCATTTGTAGGATTATTTCATAATTATCATCACTAAATAATCATATTATACTTCACCCACTTCTATCTCTATACTTACATCACTATCTTCTTTCATAATCATCTTTCTCTAAAATATCCTACATCACTTTTCATTCCGCGATTTCAAAAACGATCGTCGGGGTTCAAGAGACAAATTATCCTTAAACAATCGACAAAATCTCACTTTTAATCATTTGTGGATGCAGAAACAAGTTTACGAGAGATTAGAAGCGAGAGATTCAAGGATGGAAGGGTGTAGATAGACCAATTTAGTGAAATCATCCAAGAATACATCATAATGTCGAAGAACCTCTCAATTTATAGTGTTTCTGGGAATAACCGTCCGATCGAGTGTTTCATCAGCGATCAACGGCTCTGATTGATCACATTAATGTGACTCGTTACTGTTAAGTCCCATCCGTTGGATCGTAGATGGAGCACTTAGATGAAGCCACGTGATCGCGTGTTTATAAAACTCTATGAAACACATCCGTTGGATCGCGATATGACGCCTCAGATGCGTTTTCGAGCGTTTTAATCTTGACCGTTACAACTCTTGCAATCAACGGTTGAGATTAAGACGATCCGCTGAACCTTCCTTTCGCCACGTGTTCCCATGGAGTAAGTGAAGATCAATGGTTGATAAGCATCATGTGCGATCGGACACTCCTCACGGTGCCACGTCGCCTCCTCATCACGATCGTTGATCGCGATCTGATCGAACGGCTCTGATCATGCCACATCACCTGCGCGTTATAAAATATTCAAAAAATCGATTTTTAATTAGAAAAATTGATTTTTAATTCTGGAAAATCATTAGAAATTCATTAAAAATTCAGAAAAATTCAGGAAAAATCCCTAAAAATTAGAAAATTCATGACTTTCAAAACACAACTCTAAATTAATCCAAATTTCTTTCATTAGATCAGAAATTTAATTATCTATCATTATAAAAAGTCAAAATATTTAAATAACAAGAGAATAAGTTATGATTTAAAAAATACACTCATTTCTTCTTGAAAAATAAAACTTAAAATAAGTAAATCAGTGTATATAAGAATTTTCTCTTATTGTTTATCCTTAAAAACCTAATTATAATCTCAAATTTTGATGGGAATAATCTATTCTAAAATATATTCATAATTATGCATAATTATCCCTAATTTAGTGCATTTTGAGATTATAACTTAATATTGCATGAAATGATAGAAATGCACTCAAAGTATGATAACATTCATACAAATGGAATGTTTTATGCCTTAATTTGCATTAATAATCATGTATTATCATCTTAAGATTGCATGTTATCAGTTGGCTATGGTGAAGCTCAAGTCTCAGGCACTATCTCACTTTAAGATGTTTAAGTTGCTTGCTAAAGTAGAGAAAGGCGCAAAGATCCAGTGTCTTCAGACTAATAGAGGAGGTGAATTTAACTCTAATGAATTCACTTCATTTTATGTACCACACGGTATTAAACGACAATTGACTGCCCCTTACTCTCCTCAACGAAATGGCGTGGTGGAAAGGAAGAACCGGACTATTATGTCCATAGTCCGAAGCATGTTGAAAGATAAGCAATTTCCTTGTGAACTGTGGGGAGAAGCAGTAAGTACGGTTGTTTACCTACTTAATCGCTCCTCCACTCATAGTCTCCAGGGGTTGACTCCATATGAGATTTGAACTGGCCTTAAGCCTTAAATTGCCCACTTAAGGGTGTTTGGCTCCCTAGTGCATGTGAAGTGCACTAAGATGCAACAAAAGAAGCTCAAAGATCACAACACTCCTATGGTTTTCATAGGGTATGAAGTTGGCTGTAAGGCCTACCGCTGCTTTGACTTGATTAACGGGAGTGTGCATGTTAGCTGAGATGTTGTTTTTGAAGAAGATGGGTAGTGGAATGGGAAAGGAAGGGTGAGCATGTTCCGAATCTTACCTTTTTCCCTATGATGTCTTCTAATCAAGAAGAAGGATATCAAAGCTACTCTGAAGAGGAAGAAGATGACAGTGAAGTACAGCTACCTGAGCCCACTTCTGTTACCCCTTCAGAGTCTGAGCAAAGCAAACCTACAAGGTTATAGAAAATTGCACAATTGTATGAGGAGACCAGCCCGATTTCTCCCCCCATAGACGAGTGCATGGTTTCTACTCATGAGCTTATGAATTATGCATAAGCTTCCCATGAGGCATGGAAGAAAGCCATGATAGAGGAGATGCAAGCCATAGATCGAAGCAACACCTAGGAGCTAGTACCATCTCCAATCAGATGCAGGCCAATTGGACTCAAGTGGATATTTAAACTTAAAAGAAACTCAGATGGAGATGTAGTGGGGTACAAAGCAAGATTAGTTGTCAAAGGCTACTCTTAGAAGCATGGTATTGACTATGCTGAGGTATTTGCACCATTGGTTTGAATTGAATCAATACGTGTTTTAATTGCCATTGTCGCTCAACATAGCTGGTTGTTACATCATCTAAATGTAAAATCAGCTTTCTTGAATGGAGATGTACAGGAGGAGCTGTATGTCAAGCAACCGGATGGCTTCATTGTGGAAGGAAAAGAAGGTCATGTTCTAAAATTTAAGAAGGCCCTCTATGGGCTCAAGTAAGCCCCTCGTTGATGTAGGATATTTTGAAGAGGTGACAAGTGAAATGACGATGAACGTGATTATGATGAATGCAAATGAGAGGTGAGTAAATTATATGATGAATCAATACAGAGAGTGAACTCTAACTCAATCCTATAATGTGAAAGAGGATCTAGGAAGGATATCACTATAGATTGGAATTGATCACGAGGTTATGTCAGACAGTAGTTAAGGGAATGAGAGCTGATGGTATAAGTTGATCTCAGTTGGACTTAAATACAGAATTCGAACTTTTGATCACTTTAAGACTTTAAAGGATGAGTACCTTGGAATGGACGTGTGAGAAGAGGAGACCGCAACGTCATTGATTTCACACGGTCTCGTGTCAAAACAAAGTCCAAACTTACCAATTTGATGAAATTAATTCGAATTGAAGGGTATAATGGTAAATAAGGGTCGAATCCATAGGGAAATAAGGAAATTTATGATGATCTCTCCGAATTTGATCAAATCGGATGATGAATTGATGATAGAAATTGGGGAAAATGGTATATTATGAAAGAGAACTTCAAAACGTTTCCACGGAATCAAATCATCGAATTTGACTTTGATTTCGTGGAGAAATTGAAGATCGAAGTGGAGAGATATTTCCGAAAATTAGAATCGCGATTTTGAGCAAAATTAAACAAAATTGAACTTAAATTCCTAATCTAAATCAAAATTAAACATGAATGGATGAAAGATTAACAAAAACCGACTCCACTAACCCTCGATTGCAATCGGATTAACCCAATTATTTGCCGGGATTAAGGCTTTTCATCAAAAATCTGGAAATCACGATCGACAAGTTCAAGCTTCGATTTCTCCTCTGTCTCTCAACCAAATCTCGATCTTAAACCCTCCCAGGATGCGTAATTGAGTGTAAAAGAGGTTACGATCGTCTCTCCCTCTAAATTTCCTCCTCGCTTCCGCCGGTGCTCTCCCTGTCTTCCATATCTCTCCTGCATTTTCCTCTTTCTTCCATCGCAATTTCATTTTCCGAAGTCCTTCCCTCATCCTCCTCACGATCTCTCTATTCTCTCCAGCAGTATTCTCTCTCTACCTCTCCCGCTATCTTTCTCTCTCCCGATTCTTCGGCAATCTCTCTCTCCCATTCTCCTCTAATCTTTGCCCCGGTCCTCCGCTAATTTTCTCTCTCACCATCATTTTTTCTTTCTTCTCTCTCCTCATGTCCTCACGTCTTCTCTCTCACCTGACTCCTTTCTTCGCATCTTCCGTCTTATTCCGTTTCTCGCTTTATTTTCTTTTGTATCTTTCTCACAATCTCTCTCTTACATCATCTCTATCTTCCCCTCTCTCTCTCAATCGCTTTTCTCTTTCTCTGTTCTCTCTCTTTATCACACTAATTCCGCTCCCTCTTTATCTCTCTATCTCTCTCTCTCTTAATTTCACTTCCCTCACTTCTTCCCCTAATTTCGGTCTCCCACATTCTCATACTATCAGTTATTTTCTTCCCCTCATTTCATTCTAAATCACACACTCTCTCTCTCTTATCTCTCTCTTCCTCTTATTTCTTTTCTTTCTACATGGTTTAGATTTCCTTAGTTATTCATTCTAATACTTTCTTGTACTTTGAATTTAGCATCTTTGTATCTATAGGTTTACCCTAATCATCTACCAAAATTCCTTTCCTCCACGGTCAACTCAAAGAGTTGACCACCAATCCTTCATCTTTATCCTCATCTCTACTTCTATTTATTGATATTGTTGTGCCCTAGAATCCATGTGGATCGACCTAGGAAGCTATACGTCTTCATTAGCCCCATCTAGACTTAGTTTTCTCGAGTATAAATAGTAAATGTGTCGGGCTTAAACGCACGACAACTTTGAGCCTATCAATTTTAACTTTAGTTGATAATTCAAAAAATTAATTTCAAGAAGAGAGTGATGGCATGATATAAAGTAGAATTTTAAATAGATTCTTTAAGATTATTTTTATATCACCCTATCTTCTTGTTAGAATTTATATTTTTAGGTGGCATGATATTAAAGATGAAGAAATTTTTTATCCAATGCAAAAAATTTGAGTCAAAAAAGAATTAAATAAATGAAGATATGAATTTTTGAATTTTATGGAATTTTCTAGATTTTATTTTGATTTTTTAGGCATTTTTTGGATTTTCTGGATTTAATTCCTTTAAAAAAAGGGGAAATTGTGGGGAAAAAATCGTGGGATTGTGGCCCACTTAAATTCTGCAATCTCAGTCATTGAATCATCCTTCAGTGAATTGGACAGTCCGTGATTTTTGGGATGAAATTTCTTATAGAAACCGATGTTCTTCCTTTGGAAACCTAACTTGTGATTAAATCGTGAACAGATTAAGCAATTTCAAGTTCTTCGTGATCCCCCTAAATTTTAGACTTAATTGGGATCCTACTGAGGCATGATTGATTACGAATCATTGCAACAATTGATCGAAATCTCCCCTTGAACGCCCAACGCTTGCCAAAGAAGAAACCGAGCAAATATACATCAATCAATAGAATTTTAAGGCTAACCTTTGCATCAATTGGGTAACTAGTGTTATTCGATCGTTTGTCTTGCAATAATTTCAGTTAAGACTAGATTTAGATAGTCAATTTCATTTAACAAAATCGAATTGTTCTTCATTTCGCCTAAATCTAGGTGCAGAATTTGCTGATTTTGAAACAGTAATTTCTCCTTGATCTTAAGTCCAAATTATTTGATTTTGTTTTCATTGAATTCCTTGTTTCATAAGCTTTTTGTGGATACAGAAATCATAAAATTTCATCATCATTTTGCCATTCAATTTGAGGTTTGACCATCGACTATTCATTTTCAATTTGAATTCGGGTGTTGACTTGTGGGGGCAATTACTCTGAAAATACAACGTAAAATTTAATAATTTATCTTTTTGGAATCCTCTAGTTGTTAGAATTCTATTCATATGTGAATCGCCTGACTTGGATATCATTTGGTCAGTCAATTTGATAACTTAAATCAAAGTGTCTATTTTTGTGATCTTTAACATTCAATAAATCAGAATATATCTAATTCTTCTCGAAAAATCACGAATTATATATCGAAAATTTGAATTTTCTCTCTAGTTTCTTAATATATAATTTTTGTAATATCTTAACTACATTTGGTTAGTCAATTTGATGATTTAAATCCAAGTGTTCATTTCAGGATTTTTCTGATTTTTGATTTTCAATAATTCATAATAAATCCAATTATTCTTGAAAAATCATTAATTATAAATCCAGAATTTCCATTTTCTCTCTTGTTTTTGAATATATAATTTTGTAATATTTTAACCTCATTTGAGCAGTCAATTTGATGATTTCAATCAAAGTGTCCATTTCGAGATTTTTCTCATCTTTGATCTTCAATAAATCATAATAAATCCAATTCTTGTCGAAAAATCACAAATTGTATATCAAAAATTTCCATTTTCTCTCTAGTTTTGGAATATATAATTTTCTTAATATTTTAATCTCTTTTTATTTTCTGATTTTATACAAAGTCAGCGGTTGGTCAAAATCAATGCTTTGACCTTGACTTTTTACTTTTCTTTGTTAAATCATTTTCTAAATTCTTAAAATATCTTCTCTCATATATTTATATTATTTCCATTGATTATATATCACTTTTGTTTCTTAAAATTTCTATTTAAACCTAATTTTGACTAAGTTAACCCTTCGATCAAAGTCAATCGTGGTGTGTGTGGATCAACCCGATCTTTACACTATACTTGATTTCATATTTTTTTTATTGGGAGTTTAGAATGATAATTTTTTTTTACTGACATTTGTGTGTTTTCAATCATCGCATAAATTGTCTCGTCAAAATGGCGACGTTGCTAGGGAACACGCGTTATTGATTTTGTTTTCGAATTTGAGGTCATATTTAGGTTTTTCACTTTTGTTATTTACTGACCTGCAAGAAAGTATCATACCATCTCATTAGTGGAAAAAGGTACATTGAGGTAAGACAACCAATTTTCCCCTAGTTGACATTTTGGTGCAATTCGGTAGTATATTTTGTGCTTTTCACTTGTTTGAGACGAGGACATCGATATATATCAGATACATTCTCTGTTATTAGAGGTTTATTAGGGTTAACTATTAGTGATATTATCTTTAGTGGTGTGATTTGTGATAGTTTTTAGCTTGATCTATCTTTTGGTGGATTAGAGTTAAACATTCTCATTTAGAACATCATATTTTGAGTATAACCCTTTTTTGACTTTCTTATATATATTTTTTTTATTTCTGTGATCTTTTTGATATAGATATGAATAGGAATCCGAGGAATAGAGGAGGATGACAAGGTTACCATAATCAATGATCCACGAGGCATACAAGGAATAATCCCTTGTATGACGACCTATTCGACACATCCGCACCATCTCTAGCTCCATCAGAGGCTTCTAGTGCTCCTATGCCAGCTCTCGCCACACCGGGGCGAGGAGAACCAATAGGCGCCCCTCTTACCACCTAGGTAGTGAGACAACGCCTCAGCAATTACGCTAGACAGGTCATCCAGAGGCAGACTACGCGAGTCAGTGCCCCTCTTCAATGAGGTGCGAATTTTAAAATTGACTCACATATTCTTCGCCTTTTACCCACTTTTCATGGACTACCATCGAAGGATCTGTATCAATATATGGGTGAATTCAGCTAGGTGTGTGAATTCAATCAGTTCCACAATGTCCCCTCCGAGACATCCAAGATGCGCTTCTTCCCCTTCACGCTTAAGGAAAGGGCAAAGGAATGGTTTTTCACCTTGGGCCGCGAAGTTGATTCATGGAGAGATATAGAAGATGCATTTTTGCATAAGTACTACTCGATAGCTAAGACTAGTGCCGTGAGAAGAGCTATCCACAAATTCTCACAACGGTTGGGGTGAGGTTTTCCATGAGGCATGGGAGAGACTTAGAGATCTTTTCACACAATGCCCGCATCATGGTATACCAAGGCATGAAATTGCTGACGTAACGTTTTATGCAGTCGTTAAAATACACAAACGTCGTTCAAAAAAAATTTCTAATTCCGAACTCACAATAAGAAACATATACAATCAAGTATAGCATAAAGATTTGGTCGATCCACAAAAAACACGGTCGACTTTCATTGCAGACTTGGCTTGGTCAAAATTAGGTTTAATTAAAGATATTAAGAAGTGAAAGTGATATTTTATTACTGTTAATGAAATAATTATACTAAACAAGATATTTTAAGGATTTAGAAACAGATTTTAACAAGAAATGTCAAAAGTCAAGGTCAAAGCATTGACTTTGACCAATAGTTGATTTTCTCTAAAATCAAAGAATAAAAAGAACTTAAAATATTATGAAAATTAAATATTCAGAAACTAGATCAAAAATTTCTATTTTTGATATATAATTCGTGCATTTTCAAGAAGAATTGGATTTATCATGAATTATTGAAAACAAAGATTAGAAAAATCCCGAAATGAACATCTCAATGTAAATCTTCAAATTGACTAACAAAATATATCCAAATCCTAAAATTCACAAATGAATAGAAAGTTAACAAAGAGATTATTCCAAAGAGACCGCAATTATCAAATTTTACCTTCTATTTTGAAAGTACTTTCACCGGCAATTCAACGCCCAAATTCGGATTGAAAATGAATAATCAATGGTCAAACGTCAAATTGACAAGACAAATGATGATGAAATTTTACAATTTTCCTATCCACAGAAAGCTGATGAAACAAGGAATCCAATGAAACCAAATCAAACAATTTGGACTTAAAATTAGGGAGGAATCCTTGTTTCAAAATTAGAAAAAGTCTTAACCAAATTTGGGTGAAAATGAAGATCAATTCAACCTAAATGATGAAATTAACTACTTACATCTAATATAAATAACAATTGTTGCAAGATGAATGATTGATTCATACTACTAACCTGATTGACGTGAAGATTGGGCTCCAAATTGCGTCGATTGGAGTGTATTTGCTCAAATTCTTCTTTGGCGTACGTTCGGCGTTCAAGGGGAGAAATCTCTCAAATCTCACAACGATTCATGATCAATCCCGCCTTGATTGGATCGCAATTAAGTCTAGAACACAGGGGGATCATGAATAACTCAAGATTTTGCTCCAAAATTGTGTAATCTCTTCATGATTCAATCAAGAGTTAAGATACAAAGAGGGAAGAACACTGTTTTATAGAAGAAATTGCTGCGAAAATCATGGACCGTCGATTCGGTGAAGACCGATCGACGACCAAGATAGCGCGATGATCGCGGGCCATGATCCCATGATCCAGCGAAAATCGCCTGTCCAATCTTGATCGGAAGACTCTGATGTGTCCACGTGTCGCCCCATGATCGCCGAAAGTGCAATCAAATCTTGAGCGTCTGATGTCCAATTTTGCGCACGTGCATTTGATGGCGATCGGGTGGACCGAGTCTACGCGATCGCATCCAACGCCCGTGACGCTCCCACGTATCCTGGGATTTTAAAATAAAAGGGGAACATAAACCCACGGGGAAGAAAATCGCGGAATATGTAAGTATAAAAGGTGGGGCTCTCTAACGCATTTGCGTTACCGCCTCAAATAACTTACCTGGGCCCACTAACCCATGGGCCCATCACTTGTCAGCCCGAGGACCCCCCTCGCGCCATGTAGGCGCCAAGCAGACGCCACCCAGGCATGACCCAAGTGGCACCCAAGCGCCACGCAGGTGCCACCCAGGCCTCGCGTGGGCTTGCCACGTGTCCTGGCCACACCACGTCAGCTGCGGTTCCTGCGGGACAATAATCCCGTTTTTGCCATTTTTTAATGAAATAAATTCTGAAAAATTCCTATAAAATCGAAATAAATTCTAGAAAAACCCAGAAAGTTCATAAATTAATATCTTCAAAAATAGAACTCCTTTTTCACTCAAATTTTCTCAATTGGCTCACAAATTTATTCTTTTTTAATATCATGTCATCTAAAATAAATTAAAAGAGGAATATAATATGAATTCACAAATAAACTTAGATAATCCTTTAAGAAGCGTATTTTATATCATCCAAACATTCTCTTCTTGAAATTAAATCTTCTAATCATCTACTAAAGTCGAAGTAAATCAAGAAAAGTAATTAATTTCTATTTATTTAGCCTTTTAAAAGATTATACATCCATAAAGCACATAATTAACCCTAAATAATGCTTAAATATGGACTTTAGTACAATGGCATACCAATGGAGAAAATTCATAAAAACTATGATAACATGCATGATAATTACATAAAATAAGCATGAATATTTGTTAAATAAGATCTGAATTTAAGTTAAATATGCATGTTATCACATCCCCCAACTTAAATCATTATTAGTCCCTTAGCAATGGAAGGATAAAGAATGTGTAATTGGACTAACAAATGACCTTTAGAAAACCATAGGTTAAGCATTGATAGAATTAGGGTTAGACTGGTTATCATAACCCATCTTATGCGCAATAGCGGAGCAGGCAACACACTTCATACCATCAGCCCTTCAGATCCGCGCAGCCGCATATGGGGAACCCGAGGCCGACACCTTTCGCCTTCAGTCCTCCCTGACCAGCTACACCGCCACCAGTAATACCACCTCCAACACCTTCACTTGATTCCGTCATGAGTGCATTAGCACAAATGATGAGTAAACTGACCGAGGTTAGCGACCGACTTGATAGAGTCGAAGGGGCTAAGGTCTAATGCTCCGATGCTTCCACTGAGCAGAGGAAGGGTAAGCGAGTAGAATTTGTAGATCAATTACCTTCCCAACCTCTAGAAAACCCTAGGAATTTAGGGCAAGCATCGTTGAGCCACACCCACAATGTGAACGAAGTTTGCATTGATAGTGCATCGGAGGAGGCACATACCATTTTGGGCCTACGAAGTGGTAAGGTCTTAGTGGATCCGCATAATGACCACAAGCGCCACAAGGACCCACTTGAGGAGAAGGATGACCAATTGATGAAGATT